>BDMB01000007.1:3856163-4059222 GCA_016859785.1 Macrotyloma uniflorum | reverse complement strand
CTCAAAGCTAATATATATATATATATATATATATAAAAACTCAAAGCTACCTCTTAAATATATATATATAGAAAAAAAATCAAAATTATCTCTTAAATATATATAGAGAAAAAAAATCAAAAATTATCTCTTAAATATATATAGAGAAAAAAAATCAAAGTTATCTCTTAAATAAATAAATAAATAAATATATATATATATATATAAAGAAAAAAAAAATCAAAGCTACCTCTTAAATATATATATATATATATAAAGAAAAAAAAAATCAAAGCTACCTCTTAAATATATATATATATATATATATATATATAAAAAATCAAAGCTACCTCTTAGAGAAAAAAAATCAAAGCTACCTCTTAGAGAAAAAAAATCAAAGCTACCTCTTAGAGAAAAAAAATCAAAGCTACCTCTTCTTATGGTGTCTCTCTTCTCTAGTGGCTCTAATCTTGTCAATCTTAGGAATAACTTGTAGCACATCCTCTGTGACATTTCTGTCGGATCTTTCAGGTCTGTTGGGCTTCCTCTCAAATTCAAAGCTGGTATCCTACAAAAAAATCTGTAAAACAATGTCAGTTCATCTGGTCTGCTCTAATAACAAATTGTAATCCAACATATGACTAGTTTTCATTTCACCTTGCAATCATTGCGAACAAATTGGATTCCATGTCCAGAGTATATTGTTGAAGAACAAAACCAGCATGTCTCCAATCTCATTGTGACTCACAATAGAGAAGCAACTTCTCTATAGAAAAGGAAGATTCAGCAGAAAAAATATAAACTCACACTCACAAGATATATATATTGTTATGGTTAGTTCCTACTAATATGACAAATACCCTAATAACATAAGAATTGAAATATAACTGAAATATAAAGTTAAAGCGATGCCTCTGCACTTACAACGACGTAGGTAGGATTGAGATTAGATTGAGAATGAGTAACACTTATTTATAATATATATTTTTTTTAATAAATTATTATAATATTTGATATTAGGTAAATGGATATTTTATATATTAAGAAATTTTTATATTTTATAAATATTTTATATATTTTAGATATTTTATAAATATTTTATATTTTTTAAATATTAACCGACCAATATATGAATTTTTCAATATAAATGTGAATTATGTTGAGATATTATTTTATTTCTTAATCAATGTTTTAATATTACTCATTAATATCTTTAAAAAAATGTTAGATTAAATTCTATACACTTTTCTGTTTTGTTTTTAAAGAAATATATATTTTGATTTCATACTGTGTTTTATTTTTAATATATAAAAATTAGGTTTTCATGCATAACAAACCGTGATCATAAATGTCTTAAAATTAAAATTAAGAATGGGTGTAAGTCCTAAGAATAAAATATATATTTTTAATATAAATAATCATATTATCTTAAATTCTAAAAAAAATATGAAACGTTTAAAATTAAAATAAAAAATATAATTTTTAAAATTTAAATTTATTTAATATCATTATCATTTAATTAAATATTTAGTTATTAGAGAAAGAATAATAATACACATATAATATTTTCTTATGTTCAAATTTATAATTCAATCATGCATATTTATGAAGTTGAACCTTTCTAAGCTAAGTGAGAATGTGTGTAATTTAAATAAAATCTTATTTTTTAAATTAAAGTAATAAAAATTAATATTAAAAATTGGATTGACAATAGGAATAATTTTTAATTTGTTTTCAATAAAAATAGTATAAAATACTTAATATATTTTATCTAAATTTCATCTTACTAAATTTATAAAGCCCTTGCTATCAGTGTAATATTTAAATTTTATAATGATCATGGATAAAGAAAAAAATTAATATAATTTTGTAGCCTAGTTATATTAAATTTCAAGAAGTTAGCTAGAAAAATTGTATTGTAGGTTATTTTGAGATTCCAGAAAAAAAAATCAGTTTTTTTCTTTTATTTCTTAATCAATGTCTTAAGATTACTCATTAATATCTTAAAAAAAAATTAAATTAAATTCCATACACTGTTTTGTTTTGAAAGAAATATACAGCTTGATTTCATACTGTGTTTTATTTTTAATATATAAAAAATAGGTTTTGTTGGATAACAAATGAATGGTTTTGTTGGATAACAAATGAATTTTTCAAATTTTACAGAAGTATGGAGTATTTATTTTTGTAATGTGTTCAAGTATTTTAAAGTTAAAATCAATATATTTTTATATATTAATTAATATTTAGAAATATATAAATTTAAATAAAATTAACATAATCAATATCAACCTACTGAAAAAGTAACGTCTCACTCAATTGGGGGATCCATAGGAATGAATGAACATGGAGCATATTTAATTTGGGCCTTGTTATGTGTATTGGGCTTAAAAATGGCATTATGAGAAGCGGGTTCTTGTATGGGTCCGGGTTAAATGCTTTAATGGGTCAACCCGTAACTATTCCTTTAAAAGTAACGAGAACACAATAAGAAGTTTTAGAATTATGATTTTTTGCGTTTTTCATTTCTGAATCAGAGCCACCACGAGAGCCGGAACAGAATCGGAGCGCGCGCAATCACGTAAGTTCTTTCTTCCACGCTTTCAGTTTCTTGATTAAATCTGCAGTTCGCATTTTATCAGCTTTGTCTCGCTTTCAGTTTCTTAGTTCTTGCGTCTAGTTGATCTAAAATCTGCGAAAGGTTCATTCAAGAACTGTTTCTTGACACCTCGCAAGAATGAAAAGCAGAAGCGTCCTCAATTTTCTATGCTTTTTTAGGTTTCTTTTAAGCAACATTTTGATTTGGACTGGATTAATAGTTTTAGAATTAGGATTTTTTTAGTTCTTCATTTCTGAACACAGTCACCACCAGAGCGTGAACAGAATCGGAGCGCAATCACGTAAGTTCAAAGCTATCATAACTGTTTCTTGACACCTCGCAAGAATGAAAAGCAGAAGCGTCCTCAATTTTCTATGCTTTTTTAGGTTTCTTTTAAGCAACATTTTGATTTGGACTGGATTAATAGTTTTAGAATTAGGATTTTTTTTTGAGTTCTTCATTTCTGAACACAGTCACCACCAGAGCGTGAACAGAATCGGAGCGCAATCACGTGTTCTAACTGAGATCAGGATTTTCCATAATAGGATAATGGAGGTATACCGTAGTAACGTGAATATTTTTTTTCTCTGGTATCAACTTAAAACGAAGCACAAGCGTAGTTAATTTTCTATACTTTGTTAGCTTTCTTTTAAGCAATATTTTGATTTTGACTGGATTAATAGTTTTAGACGTGAATATATATATATTTTTTCTCTCTCTGTATCGCATTTTAATATATGTGATTATATTGTATTTTTTTATGATATTTTATTGATTTAATATATGTGAATATAATTTTTTTTTTCTCTCTGTATTGCATTTTAATATATGCTATTATGTTGTATTTTTTTATGATATTTTATTGATTTAATACATGGATTTAATACATCTGTTGCATTTTTTTTTTATATTTTATTGCTTCGGTACGAGCTAATAATATATATCTCATCTGCGGCCTTGTGTAATAGTTTTCTGTTTTTTTTTTCACAGTGATCACATGCGGGCTTTGCTGTGCAACAATTTATCCTGGATTCCATATCCAGTTCGTGTGGTGAAATGAAGACCCCTGCAACTTCTTAAATTTCTTAGATGTGATGATATTAACTGATCATATTTTGTAGGTTTTAAAATTTTGCCGAATAAAATGTTACAAAGACTATCGAAGAAATTTCGGATGAGATGGAACCTTGCTAATTATTTTTTGAATTAGGTACGGCATAATTTAATTTAATTGCCTTAATCTCATATTTCTTATTTATTGTTTTAGGACACTAGTTTTGAAGAAGAAAGAAAACACTATCAAGTATGAGTTTAAGGGTGTGTCCTTCTTCGCCTAAGAAGAAAGGTAAGAAGAAAGGTAAGAAGAAAAGACTGTTGAAGGAGGAGACAGTTTCATCTCCTTAAGTTTATGTGCTGCGCTGGATTGATCAAGGAAGAGATGTATACTTCAAGGAAGAAATGTGTATAAATATAAAAAGATTACTTTTATAAAATACTGTACTGTATGCTATGTTATACAATATGCTACGTTACAGTACAGTATGTTAAGCTACGATAATTATTCATAATTTCAAGAAAAAAAACTAATAAAATTTTGTATCATAGTTATTCGTAATTTCGAGAAGTTAAATAGAAATTTTTTTTATCTCATTAATATTAAAAAAAAATTAAATTAAATTCCATACACTTTTCTGTTTTTTTTTTTAAAAATATATAACTTGATTTTGATACTGTTTTATTTTTAATATATAAAATATAGGTTTTGTTGGATAACAAATAGTGATGAATTTTCCAAATTTTAAAGTGTTTTAAAGTAAACGCGAGGCGTGGATAGAATCACGGAGAGCAACCATATTTTACAAATTAATTTACACATAAAGTTACTTTTATATATGTAGAGAAGTTAATTTTAATTTTTGTTAAAAGATTTTTCTTCTAAAAAGAATTTATAAAAATTTGTTGAAATATTTACATATACATATATATTTTAAATAATACCAATTTTGTGTATAAAATATTGATTTCAGCTTTATATTTTGGACTGTGTACTTAGGACTCAGATTAAAAGACGAATTGGGAAAATTAAAAACTAAAGATTCACAGAATTCTATAGTTTGATTGTTCTTCTATGGAAAGAGAGAGTTTTGTCTATTTCATAAAAAAGATAGAATAGGAAAGATAAATGATTATCCAGTGAAATTGGACATATATGACTGTTATTTTGACTATAATTTTACTCCGAAGAATATACCTCCTTGTTAATCATCCTTCGACACTGTTAGGGTTTTCAAGTGATCAAATCTCAATTTGGTTTGTATTTTTCCAGTGGCTTCTTCTCTTCGAAGACCTGCTATGCACACACAAAAAAAATATAATACAATATATAGATCCAACGTAGATAAAAGAAATCTCCAATGAATTAAAATTAAATCACTAATGTATACTGTTAAATACCCTATCGAACCAATAAAATATCTTAATCCAAGGAACGGTTAAAATCAAAATATGGCTTTAAAGAACCCTAAAAAACATAGAAAATTTAGGGCACCAGTAGCAATGTATTGTTCTTCGTTTTAAGTGAATACCAGAGAAAAAAAAATTCATATTATTAAGGTATAAGTGTACACCCTATTATCTTGTTATGCAAAATGCTAATTAAGACATTTCAAAATATTAAAACCATTTAAGAAAATCTGCATAAAATTGTTCAAAATATTTACCGTAACAATAATATTGACGCAATTAGAATTGGAATATAAGAGTTAAAAAGATAACTTTGCTGACTGCTGTTATATGGTTTCTCTCCAATTTTCACCACGCCTCGCGGTGGCTGCGGATTCAGACGAGAAGATCTCAAAAAACCCTAATTTTCATTATTTCTAAAACCCAATACATGATAACAAGGTCCACATGTTCATTCATTCCCATGATGCCCCAATTGAGTTAAATGTTAGTTTTTCAGTAATTTGAGACTAATTTTATTTAAATTTAAATATTTATAAATATTAATGAATATAAAAAAATATATTATTTTTACTTGGAAACCTTCAAAAATAAATACTCTATGCTTCTGTAAAATTTGAAAAATTCATCATATTATTCAATAAAACCTCTTTGTTTATATATTAAAAATAAAACACACTATTAAATCAAGGTGTATATTTTTTTTAAAACAAAACAGTAAAGTCTATCAAATTTAATCTAACTTTTTTTAAAAGATATTAAAGAGTAATCTTTAACATTACTTAAAAATAAAATAAAATAATATCTCAACATAATTTATAATTATACTGAAAAAGCCGCATACACTATACTTATATATTAATATTTACAAAATATAAAATATTTATAAAATATCATAAAATTTATTAGATATAAAATATTAATTGATAAAATATAAGATATTTTTAAGATATAAAATGTTTATATTATATAATAAAATATTTTTTATAATATCAAATATTAAAAAGATAAGTAAGTGTTTTACATTTATTAACCTAATATAAAACACTTTTTACGATTAAGAAAGAAGGTTAAGCTTACGTAAGTGCAAAGGTATCCTTTTTAACTTTGATATTTCAAATCTAATTGCGTCAAAACTATTAGTATTTAACTGTGATACTTTGTTTGATATTAGTAGGAGGTAATAATATATATCTCCAAACTCCCTATTTGTTTCAACATATCCATCCCTTACCTTATTTCAAATATCAAATTTAAAGTTAAGAAATCTCAAATAAGATAATCATCTCATAGAAAAATAATTTTTATTTTATTTAATATGTAGTGTTTTTTTATCATTTGATGTTATTTTTGGAATTTTTTTTGTTAAATATTAAAAATAGTTAAAGTTGAACTTTTTTTTTTTTCTTATAATATAAGTAATTTCACGTTGCACTAAGTGTGATAAAATATTTTATTTTATGATAAAGTGTCAGTGTGATAAAGATTCATAAAGTGTGATAAAATATTTATAAAGTGTAATAAAATATTCATAAAATGTGTTCATAAAGTGTCATGAAGTGTTATGATTTTCTTTTTTTACCTTAGATAATTATATAGAACATTATTACTATTTTCCAATCTAAGTATATAAAGTATATAAAATGTATAATTTGTGAGATATAAATTATAAGACAATTTTTATTTACACATTTAAGTTTATTAATATATTTTTATTTTATATTTTTAAATTTTTTTAAAATATTTTTTAAGATGTATAAAATCTTGAAAATAATATTTTTTAACATGTACAAAATTTTGTATCAAATTTTCAATTATTTTAAAAAGTATTTTTTATATTAATAAATTTTGTAAAAGAAAAATACTTTTAAAAGGGTTGAAAATTTTGTATATTTTAAAAAATATTTAAAAACATATAAAATAAAGATATATTAATAAATTTAGATTTGTAAATAAAAATTGTCTTATAATTTATATCTCCCAAATTATAATTTAATATTATTATATTTTCTATTACCAATTTTAAATTAAGGATAGTAACAATGTTTCATATATTTGGTAAAATAATTTTGTTTTATTTAAATGTAAGTATTTTTTTTATCATATGATGTTATTTTTGGAATTTTTTTTTAAATATTAAAAATATTTAAAATTGATTTTTTTTTATAAAATAAGTAATTTCACGTTGCGCTTCACATTTGTTTTATTTCTTATTATAATTTAAAAATAATACATTTCATAAAGTGTGATAAAATATTTTGTGATAAAGTGTTAGTGTAATAAAGATTCATAGAGTGTGATAAAATATTCATAAAATGTGATAAAATATTCATAAAATATGTTTATAAAGTGTTATGAAGTGTTATGATTTTCTTTTTTTACCTTAAGAATTATATAGAACATTATTACTATTTTCCAATCAAGTATATAAAATGTATAATTTGGGAGATATAAATTATAAGCAAATTTTTGTTTACACATCTAAATTTATTAATATATCTTTAAATTCTTTTAAAATATTTTTTAAGATGTATAAAATCTTGAAAATAATATATTTTTCATATGTACAAAATTTTATCAAATTTTCAATTATTTTAAAAAGTATTATTTATATTAATAAATTGTGTAAAAAAAAAAAAAACTTTTTAAAAGGGTTGAAAATTTTGTACATTTTAAAAAATTCTTAAAAACATATAAATTAAAGAATTAAAGATATATTAATAAATTTAGATTTGTAAACAAAAATTATCTTATAATTTATATCTCCAAAATTATAATTTAATATTATTATACTTTTTATTACCAATTTTAAATTGAGGATAGTAACAATATTTTATATATTTGATATATGTTTTAACTTTCCCATATTTATTATCCAATATATATATATATATATATATATATATATATTAATTAGGAGGATTTATTTTCATTTTGAAGTTTCTATGACATTTAGACCTACAAAACTGAAAAATCTGTTCATATCATCTTCTCTAACAAGAAGTTGTAGTCTTAACATAAGACTCGTCTTCATTCCACCTTACCATCATTGCAATCCAGGGTATATGGTTGAAGAGCAAAACCAACATTTCTCCAATCTCATTGTGCCTCACGGTAAAAAAAAAGAGGTCCTATTAATATAATAAATACCCTAACAATATTAACGCAATTAAAATATAAAGTTAAAAGTAATGCAATTATACTCCTTTAATATATCTTAAATTCACATATTTAATATTTTTTATATCTTATAAATAATAAATATTTTATAGATTAATTTATATATTCTGAATATTAAATATTAACTAGAAGTTTAATGAATATTAATTATATGATTATTTTGTGAATGTAATTTTTTAAGTTATTAAATTTGATATTTAAAACAATAGTAGTACTTAAAAGTAGTCAAATTAGTATATTTAAAACAAAAAAAACATATAATAAGAAAATAAGAATAAAAATATCTTGTGTATTTTCAGAAATATTTTTGAAAACTTTTTGAGTATCTTACGATATTGAACGATGGTTCAAAACTTGAAAGATGATAAAGTTGATTCATGGAATCTATATGGGAATTGGCTTGGCAGTCACAAAGGTCAGTCAACTAAGTTGCAGCAATTTTATAAGCTTGCCATTTTACAACTTAATAAGGGAAAAAGTCTACTACATATCTGTCTTCAATGGCCGTTACTGTTACTGATAAAAGTAACTCTAACACTAGGTTTTTCACGTAAGGTACGGTCCCTTATCTAGTTTCATATATGGTAAGAGTCAGAGTTGGCAAACTAATTAAATATTGCCTTCAACAACAAAACGTTGTTTAATTACCAGACAAAAGGGACCAAGAATTGTTCTGTAAACCAGAAATTTTGATCAAACCCACTTGAAGAGCAGAAGAACAATTCTTGGGCTGGTTTGTGTTGTATTGGTGGTTTGGATGGCGGTTTTAAATACGGTAGGATTTCAGTAAATCCAGGAGCCAAGGCAAGATTATAACTCCATGCAAAACAATTATTAAGGTGCTTAATTTCTTTGCCTCCAATGCGTCTGCATCCATGACTGCACCAAAGACTCTTTGCCCATTCCTGCATAATCAGTATGGCAGTTGCCCAGTCTGCACGTCATTCAAGTAATTTAATACACAGAACATTCATTTACTCTTATACTAACTTCTTTTTTATTTTTTAAATATTACTGCTAGTATTCCACTCAATATATTAGACTCAAATCATCAATTAAATACTAACAAATAAATAATTTTTTTATATAATAATCTATTTTGATTTTGTATTCTTATCGTCAAACGGTTATTTTAATTTATTATTTATTATATAAAATATGTACCCTGTTACTTGTTAATCTCTTGCAATAAATGAGGAGTCAGCTAACAATAGATCAAGATTGACGCTTAGAGGTTTAGAATAGTGATTTGTTTTGGTCAAATTTTGTGTCATCCTCACCATAATTTTACGATTTGGCTTCTCTAAATTTTTTGTTTTTAAAATTTAATATAAGAAGTAAAATAAATAATAAAATAATAGTAAATAAATATTTTACATATAATATAATTTAAATAATAAATAAGGTTATCTAAAATACTAATAAAAGAAAAAGTATATTATTTTAATTTAAGCACGTCGAAGTAAACAAAATATGTTTGTGTTATTCATATGTGCGTCAAAGTCAATATATAAGTTACTGTTTGCTTGTTTGATAAATAAATAAATAAATATCATGTGAGATTATTTCAATTTTTTTTATATAAATAGTAAAAAATAGAGGGAGAAAAGATAAAAGTAATATACTCTTTTCGTAACATAAATTATAAGAGATATATGGATAAAAGGAAGAAGATTTTCTACTATAATAAAAAATATATATTATATAAACTCTTATCATAATCAAAATACTTAGTTTTTAAATTATTTTCTCTCAAAATATACTAAAAATAATTTAATTTCAAGTTAGAAAATTATAAAACTTACAAAAATAATAACAACAATAAATGCATAAAAAAAAGTTCGAAACTATACGAAGACCATACATAAAAAAAGAATATAAAATAAGATTATTAATTATTGTGTTTAAGTCATTCCAAATTCCCCCACTACTAGGAGATAGATTTGTGCGTTCAATCTCGGGGAGCTAGCTAAGCTTCTTCTTGGTACTTTCCTCATCGCTCATCATCTGCAATCTATTTATACATTCAAAGAAATTAAGAAGGCAATATTGGTAGCAATAGCTTCAGAATATGGGGGGAAGAAGCTTGGAGGAAACTCCTACTTGGGCTGTCGCCGTTGTTTGCTTCGTTTTGCTCTCCATTTCCATCTTCATCGAGCACATCTTCCATCTCATAGGAAAGGTATCCATCTATACATCCATCTCTAACTCTTTACTCTTAATTATCAATACTAACTAATTCTTCCACCATCTCTATTATCATCCAAGTGGTTGAAGAAGAAGCACAAAAGAGCTCTGCATGAGTCGCTTGAAAAGATCAAATCAGGTGTGTCAATCCGAACCTTTTAACTTTTTGTGTGCCGCAGATTAAAGCTTAATTAGTTTGATTATTAATTGGATTAATAATTGTTCGCAGAACTTATGTTATTGGGGTTCATATCGCTGCTTCTAACGGTAGGACAAAGTGTAATATCCAGGATATGTATATCAGAAGAGGTTGCTGGAACCTTTCACCCCTGCACTCACAAAAGAGACCACAACACTAATGGCCGTAGATTACTATCGGAGTTTTTCGCTTCCGATGATTACCAGAATCAACGGCGTTTATTGGCGTCGGGAGGGAGTGACAAGTGTGCAGCACAGGTATTGGAGTCAATTGATTAACTTTTATTGCCTTCCTCCTGCACACACAGTTCCACAAATTTATATACTCTTTCGCTTCAGAGATTCTCAGGGTTAATAATTCTTTCTATTTAAAATTATTAGTATTGAAATTGATATATCTAAATCTTTTTCAATATTTATTAAATATATAAATTTTCTTTTAAAAATATTTTTTTATTCTTTAATTGACATGTAATCATCTTAGCTAAATATATTTATGTGTATTAATATATAATATTATCAAAATTGATATTATTAATTCAAAAATATAATATCTGAATCGAATTTAAATATTTATTAAATTTTAAATATTAAAATCATTATCAAAATTTTAGAAGAGTGGCAATTTTAAATGAACCAAATTTTAGAATATAAAAAATTATTCAATCATTACTTCATTATATTTTTTTTTGTTTGGTGTGATGTGTTATTGTGTGAAATTTAAAGAAATTAAAGCATAAAAATATCACTACTGCTATTAGTACAAATAACATTGATTGAAAATCAAAGTGGAATACTGTTTTTTTTTGTAAATAATATTGATTGAAAAATTAGAAAAATATGAAAATGGATTTTATTTTTTAAGAAAATAGATTTTATTTTTTAAGAAAATAGATTTTGTATCTATTAGCATTTTCCTTAAAAAAATTTAAATTGGGTTAGCCTACCTCATTTAATTTGACTGCGATATTGACTTCTCCATGTAAGATTAAATGTCTGCATTCACGGAAAATTTCCATGTAAATAGGAAAATGAATGAGCATTTTTCTTTGCCGTAACGATAAAATTAGATAATAATGTTTTGAGTTCTATACATTTGTTTTATTTTTGGTTTGTAAAGAATCCACCGAATACGTCAATCCTAAAGGAATTCTTCAGAAAACGAAAGAAAGAAAAAAACAAATAAACGAAGAAATATAGAAGAAAATAAATCTATTAAAGAAACAGCTCATGTTGAAAAGAATAAAAATATTGTATTTGAAAGTGACTTAATTTCCAATCCTTTCCTTTAACTTTTTTTTTTTATTCTTTTAATCAAATCTAACTATACATATTTTCTTCTTCAGTGTTAAAAAATTTTATTTTTTCTTTTTAAATTTGCTAATTAATAAAAAGCAGGACAAGACATATAATGAATAACCACTACTTTTATTTATTTATAACTAAAACCTAACTTGGGAGTTCTAGATAACGTGTTGTTTATTGTAAAAATGCGTAGGGTAAAGTTCCGTTTGTCTCATCGGAGGGCATTCATCAACTCCATATATTTATTTTCGTGCTGGCTGTTTTTCACGTCCTTTACTGCATTCTCACACTGGCTCTTGGTAGAGCAAAGGTAATTAAGAAAATATGTATACTTAATTCTTTAACAACTTTTATAACTCTTTTGATACATCTCTTATTTATTTATTTTTGTTGAACAAATCAATAGATGAGAAGGTGGAAACGATGGGAAGAGGAAACAAAGACAGCACAGTATCAATTTTCACACGGTTTGTCCTCTGCATATGCCAATATATAATATATACTCCTTTCTATTTCAAACAAAAAAAAAAAAAAATTCATCCATGCATCTTGTTTTAAACATTTAAGAGTTGGGTTAGAGAAAGTGGTTAATTAAATCCTCACTTAATTATATATGTCTCCTATCAACTCACTTTGCACGTATCAACCTTCTAGTTTATACTTTTCTTTCTCTCTCTTTTACTTCTTAACTACCATTAATTAATATCAAGTTAATATTTCTTAAAAATTTGCATTTAATATCAATAGTTTGAAAGAAAAATGTATGTGTGCCTAATGTTGTGTGTTGTTTACCATAGATCCTGAACGATTTAGATTTGCGAGGGAGACATCGTTTGGCAGAAGACACTTGAGTTTCTGGACCCAACATACAGTCCTCGTTTGGATTGTAAGTCATACTTATTCTTAGGGTTTTTTTTTTTTAAAATCTGAGTTCATGTTTATACTAAAAAAGTATCAACCTCAAAGATTGTATTGGAACTACAAAGTAAAATATCAAGAAGAGACATAAATAACAATAACAAGTAATTTGAACTCTTTAAATTCACCAGTTGTTTCTTTTTTAATTATGCACACAAAACTGCTATAAAGAAATATGCACGTAAATCAACATGTATACGTAGAGAAATTAGTGCTTATGATGAAGTAAAAGAAATTATAAAATAAAAAGATACCATAAAAATATTAATTTTTTAACATTTGATTGAGAGGAATATAAATTCGGTTCTTTGCTTAACCTTATTACAATATACAGGTTTGTTTCTTCAGGCAGTTTGTACGTTCAGTTCCTAAAGTTGATTACTTGACCTTGAGGCATGGATTTATGATGGTAATCACATTGCACCCCCTAACTAAATTTCATCTTTTAACATCAATTAAGTGTTTATTAGTAATCTTGTTGTTTAGAACTTTATATTATAAAGATGTTTAATGGTTCAGGCACATTTGGGGCCTCAAAGTCACCAGAAATTCGACTTTCGGCAATATATCAAAAGAACTTTGGAAGAGGACTTCAAAGTGGTTGTTGAAATCAGGTTTTGTGCTTAATTTGCGCTCCCTGTCTCTCTCTCTCTCTTCTCTTCCGAATTGTCTTAAAAAGTAGTAACCCTTTTTTAAAATAACGTATGTCACAATTTACAAAATTATTGTGTAATAAACTGCTCTCTAATTTTTCAGTCCTCCAATCTGGTTCATCACAGTGCTTTTTCTCCTGTTTCACACCCATGGTACATCTTATATATAATAACTCACCAAGCTAAATCATTCTTATTGGTTATTAACTTACGTTTTCTGTACATAATTTTTGTATATGGTCAGGTTGGTACTCTTATCTTTGGCTTCCATTTGCTCCTTTGATTGTAAGCACATGCACATTAAGCCTAGCTTAATTAACAATGATATTTTACTTGTTCTAATTACAATTAATGTGCTGAAAATGCATGTAGATTGTTCTATTAGTGGGAACAAAGCTACAAGTGATAATAACGAAGATGGGTCAAAGAATTCAACAACGAGGAGAGGTTGTAAAAGGTGTGCCACTGGTGCAACCTGGGGATGATCTCTTCTGGTTTAACAAACCTCGACTTATTCTCTACCTAGTTAATTTTGTGCTCTTTCAGGTATGTATGTTTATACCACTTTTTCAAAGCATTAACATCAATCAAATACAAATTCTTAATTTTCTCTTATAGCTGTTAATTAATCAGTAGTGACTAATCCAAAGTCTTCTAAGTCTCTTTGCGTGTTGATTGGAACAGAATGCTTTCCAACTTGCCTACTTTTCATGGACTGCAGTAAGTCGCGCTTTTATTTCTACATGATCCATGGAAACAAAAATTTTCCACACTAAAATGCATAAATTCTATTGCTAATATTTCTACATGATCAAGACTTGTGATTGTGAGTGCAATTGTAATATGAAATGCTATTACTATATTTCTATTTATATTCTTGATGAATGACACTATATTGTGTTTTTTATTGCGGTTAATTACTTATATATGAACTATGGAACTTTCTTTTTCAGCTTCAGTTTGGGATGAAATCCTGTTTCCATTCACAGACAGAGGATGTGGTGATCAAAATCTCAATGGGGTGCGTGCCATTTTCTAGATTCATACCTATTTAATAACGCATGCTAAATCTTTGCCAATATTAATATCAAGTTAATCGTATAAAATTAACGTGGATGATGTGGCAGGGTTTTCGTTCAATTCCTTTGCAGCTACGTAACTCTTCCTCTCTATGCTCTCGTCACACAGGTAGGTTCAAATTTTTACTCTTTCAATCAATTAAAAATTATTCGAAAGATAACTTTTAAAATAGTTAATAAAAAAAATCAATAATTTTATCACACGTTAATTTATGTTTGCATAAGAATGTTAAAAACTTATAAATTCTAATTTAATTCTATTAAATATAGATAAAAACACACTCCCCCACGATGGTTCACGTTCTTTAAAAAAATAAAATGAAATTCTGCATTTTCTTATTTTGTTTTTGACTTGTTAACATGTATAGACCAACTTTTTATTCTTAACAGTTTCATAGGATGCCAGTAAATTCAAGATAATATAATCATAAAAAGAATGTTCTTGTTTTTAACATTTTTAATTTGGAGTTTCTGAAAGAGGATTGAATAAAAATTGATTGGTGGTGGGTGAGAACAGATGGGTTCTACAATGAAACCAACCATATTCAACGAAAGAGTAGCCATGGCTATAAGGAATTGGCACCACGCAGCGAAGAAGCACGTAAAGCAACAGAACCGTAGATTACAGTCGCAGAGCCCTTTGTCAAGGCCCACAACCCCAAATCACTCAATGTCTCAGGCCCATCTCTTACGCCGGTGCCACAGTGAAATGGACATCTATCCCACTGACTCAGAGGCCCATCATCCCTATGATACGGATTTAAGCCCATCCTCCAACTCTCATCACCATAAGTCCAAGGTCAATGCTTCTTCTTCATCTATTAATCATCGGGAAATGGAAATGGGTCACTTGGATCATGGCCCACCACAAAATGTCAATGAGCTCAACTCAGCTCTTTCGAGTTCAGGTCTGACCCAATACCAGATTAATATTGAACACAGCAAGGAGTTTTCATTTGACAATAGCTGATTACAAATGTGTATTATAAACTGTTGTATAAAATGAATAATGATTGTAGTAGCATCTCACTTTCAGTAAATTTTTCAAGGAATTAGGTCTTTTATGTCTTTTTTTTTTAATATTTGGATAAACTTTTTTATAAGTTAAAATTAATTTATGTATAAATTAATTAATAAAAAATTCATAATTTTTTTAACTTGAATTTAAATTAATTATAATTTATAAAGAAAGTCGTTTATTTTTCCTCTCTACAAATTTTTATGAAAAAAATTGTTCAAACATAATTGAGATATCAATGTTTGAGTTTCATATAAAATTTATTCGATCTAACATTAAAACTACTTATCTTATATATTTTATATCATGTAAATATTTTATATCCTATTATATTAATTGATAAATGCAATATTAATTGATATGTTTATTTTGTAGGATGTAACTTGTTGGGTCTAAGTTATTAAATTTGGTAGAATTAGGTTAAGTGTTTATTTGGATGATATTTTTCAGTTATATTTAGTAGAATATTTTTTAATCGTATTTGGCTTAGTACTTATTCGGATGATATTTTTCAATCGTATTTGGCTGAGTACTTACTCGAATGATATTTTTCAGTCATATTTGGTTGAGTACTTACTCGGATGATATTTTTCAATTATTTTTGGCTAAGTGCTTACTCGGGTGACATGTGACAATATGCTCAGCCACTTTAGTCATTTTGTTTTTTTATACGGTTTTTGTAGTTTTTGTAAATTGTAACCTTAATCTCCAATTTTAATAGTCTTTACTGACCTGAAAAAGTTTCATGAAAAAATAACACTAATCATGAATTCAAGCTTTAAATTGTCCATGATAAGGTTTAATTTGAAACTAAAAAAAGCCGTGACTCCTCAATTATCTTTACTAGATTCGCTTTTCTTTTGGGAGAGAAACCTTAATGGGCCTCCTATACTCTTCTTAACTCATATTCCTAGTGATATGAATGCATTCGACCCCATAATAGGTGTCAAAATATATTTATAGTTACGGTCTATTATTATTGCTCAAGTTAGTATACAGTAAGTAGAGTTTATAATTAAGTTAAGAGTGAAAATATAATTAATAAATATCACTTATTTATAATATAATTTCTGTAAGAGATTATTTTAATATATCTAATATGATATATTTGATATCTTAAAGATATCTTTTATCATTATGAATATCTTATTTCTATTTTTTAAATATTTTATATCTTTTAAAGATAAATATTCTCATACTAATATTAAATTATTAATTATTCTATCTATCTATCTTGTTACCAAAGCAAGGTAAATCTCTTACTAAAAAATGTACATGCTTTAAAATGAATGGATTATGAAATTTTAACTCACAAAAAATCCCAATTTTGATGACGCCATTATAAGTATACACTGTAAACCTTACTCTTTCTTTCATTTCTTCTCTCCACCAAATTTCATTTTCCCCAATTTCTCTGTTTCTACTTCATCTCTGCGATTGCGACATGGCCAGAGGTTCCTCTCAGTCTCAGTCCTCCACTTCAACAACTGCGCGACCAGGAATCGCGGCTCCCCGCGGTTCCGCCGCTGCCACCGCCGGCATGCGCCGCCGCCGTCTTGCCGGAGGAAACAACTCCACCAGCACCAGTGTCGGCGGCGGTGGAGGCGGCAACATGCTGAGGTTCTACACGGACGACGCTCCGGGGCTGAAGATTTCGCCGACGGTGGTGCTGGTGATGAGCCTCTGCTTCATCGGCTTCGTGACCGCCCTCCACGTCTTCGGCAAACTCTACCGCTCCAAATCTGGCGGCGCCGTTTGATCTCACGATCCTCTTTTGGATTTGTGGTTCTGATCCGCGCACTCATCGCCTTATTTTCAGTCTTTTCATTCCGTAATAATTTAATTAACCTTTGCAATTTCAGTCTTTTGTTCCTGTGAAGTCAAATCTATAACTTTGGCCTTAAACATCGATCTATGTCGTTTCTTTGTTTAATCATGTATATTAATTAGTTAACTAATGATGATACTTTGTTTCGTTGTTATCAATGCTAGTTTGCTTTTTTTTTTTTTTTTTTGTCTTTCTGGAAACGAGTTTAGATCTCTCTCTGCAGAAAATATTTCAGAACACATCGTTAAGCTGAATCCATGGAGCGATTTCAAAATTGAACACATGTGGAGTTTAATGTTTTTTACCTTCATTATTCTAGAATGTGCTTGATGTTTGATGAAAAATGCATGTTCTAGGTCAAATTCAATGTTCTTTCCCAATTTCTCCTCTTAAGGAAGCTAGATTTGTTTGGTGGAAAAAACCAAGATTTAGAAAGATGAATATTTAATATTTATGGCATAATTACGTAAGTGGAGAAAAATAGTTATTGTGTTTAATTTCTAAAATTGTAAATTTTTTACTTTTAAATATCACAATTATTACAAATTACTTAGAGATATATAATTTAACTAAAACAATTTTTTTTATAAGAGATGCTTATTTATTTGATGACAGATAAATATTATTTAACACTTTCACTTACGAGGCTCTCAATAATGAAAAAGTTATCTTCAAAACTAATAGACAGCTGCCTTTGTTTCGGTTGCTGACTTGTTCTCTGTCCTCACGATGGAGAGGCTATTGATAGTTGAAAACGAAGAGAAAAGATCCAATTTTCGATTGAAAATGTTTTATTTACAAAATTATATTTTCATTTTCTTAACAAAATAAATAATATATCCTTAAAATAATTAAACAACACTCTTAATTTGTAAAAAAAAAATAATTAAAATGTTTTAACCCATTTATTTAATATGCATGAAAAACAACGCCTAACTTAAAAATTAACTAATAACTTCTTAATTTTATAGATAACATATAAATGTCTTCTTTAATGCTTATATTTTCTGAAATATTATAATTTCCTTAAACAACTTATCAGAAAAGAAAGTCACTAAAGTTGACATGTTAGCGAGTTTATAGTCTATTTTTCAACACCATCTATTATTGGTAGTTTGAGAAATATTAAAAAAGCACTACTTTTCATATACAATCTAATCTTAGGTAATATTTATTAGAATAGAATAAAAAAAAGAACATAATGAGAAATTCATTTTTCGATTAATTCGTTTTATTTATTATTTGATGAGATTTTCTTATAAATTTGATTAAGAGGAAAATTATATTAAAAATATATAATAAACAGTTATTTATTGATTATGAGGTAACATTAACTGTAATGAGAGGGGAAATAGAAAAGGCATGCATCGGCATTGGCATTGCCACGCTATTGTCTGAAAAAGGGTTGTGGCAGGCGAATTGTGCGTTGAACGCCTCGTTTGCATTTGAGATGGAAGAGTGGAGAGTAACCAAAACAACCACCTCAACATCTTTCACGGTCACCATCTCCACTTCCTATTTTGCACACTTTCCCCCTCAAACCTTCAACCTGAAGAGAATCCACAAAAACAATAACAATGTCCGTAATCGACATTCTCTTCCGCGTCGATACCATTTGCCAAAAATATGACAAATACGATATCGAGAAACAGCGCGAGCTCAACGCCTATGGCGACGACGCCTTTGCTCGCATCTACGCAGCTGTCGAATCCAGCATTCAAACCGCTCTCGACGTTCCATTCTCTTCCCTTCCCCCCTTTTTTTTTTCTTCTCTTTTATTTCTGCATTGCTTCTGTTGGAAATTGACGTGACGTGCCTGTTTCAATGCAGAAATCGGAGGCTGCCTCCACGGAGACCAACCGGGCAGTTTCTGCGGCTTTGAATGCAGAGGTCCGTCGAACCAAGGGTAGACTCATGGACGAGATTCCTAAACTGCGCAAATTGGCGCATAAGAAGGTCCACCAACCTTCTTTCACAACCTATTCATCATCTCTAACGTTTCGTTGTTTTGTTTCTTCACCTTTTTTATCGTGTTAAGGAAAGTTTAAACAAAGGACTTGTTTTTCTATCATTAAGTCAATAGGGGACGGTAATTATTGAGCATGCCGAAATAAAATATGATGAACAGACAGAAAATCACTTCCAACAGATCATGGTTTAAACCATAATACCATATTGACATCTTTTTTTATGTTTTTTATGGCATTAGAAGGAAGGACCAACCTAATTGGCCCAGTGGTGGGAGATTTGAGTAGCTTCATAAAAATCTTCATTTTAGTTGTTGTACACCAAATAAAGAAAGAAGGAATGACTTGTTAGACAAGTTACATAAAAATCTTCGGAAGGGATGGAGATGTCGATGAGACGCAGATGATTGTGGTCATGAACTTGAATAATTTGTCTGGTAGAGGGTTTTTCCCGCCTTAGAAACAAGTTCCTTTTTTTTGCTTTCACTGGATCCCTTTGTCAGTGGTAGAGGATTGGCTGGAACGAGATATTGTGTTTCAGAAACCTTTCAAATGTGCTTAACGGCCCACATTCAATTATGTATTTTTCATCCAGAAATCGATGCATAAAATAAAAACAAAACTAGGGTGTAAATAAAAATAACTACTATTTAAATATATTTTCGAAAGAGGGAAGGTATTAGTATGCTTCAGTTTGTTTTGTGTCTTGGGTCTATGCTATCTTCAACTAGCAATAATGAAAGCAAGTCTTTGGTTGCATTTAAAAATCTAATACTAACATTAACAGGTTAAAGGTCTCACAAAAGAGGATCTCGCCGTTCGTCAGGATCTTGTTCTGGCATTGCCCGAGAGAATCCAAGCAATACCAGATGGTATTTCTGCTTCTATTCAAGCTGCAGGATGGACGGCTGAATCATCTCAACCACATATCAAGTTTGATTCCCCAGGTGATCGGCATTGCTAATATTAAATGCATTTACCATCAGCAGCATTTGAATTAATTGTTAATCATGATTGTCTCTTTCTTTCCCAACCTCAGAGGGACCTCTTGACAGTGAATATTTCCAACAAAGTGAAGAATCCAGTGAGTTCCGACAAGAGTATGAGATGCGTAGGAAGAAACAGGTGTGCAAGATTTCTTCAGTATTCCAATTACCTTGTTGTCTACGTTAATTGCTAAATTAGGAACTGCCTGAGGTTTATAGTTATTTTATGGTATTTGCCACTGGCTGATCAATTTTTTATTTGTACAGGATGAAGGGCTTGATATCATATCAGAGGGATTGGATACCTTAAAGGATCTCGCCCGTGATATGAATGAGGTTTGTTCTGTTATGCATCTACCTCTGTTTGGGAATTTTGTTGAAAGTTGTTGGACTTTAAGAGGATAATCATTTTCTCATATTTCCCCCAAACTATGTTCAGGAAATGGATCGGCAAGTTCCTTTAATGGATGAAATTGACCATAAGGTAAAAGAGATATTTATTCAATCTTGCTTTTCTATGTTCAGATAGATAGATAGATAGGTAGGTAGTGTTCACAAAATAATAGTCATGAATGCATATAAAGTGCGTGGCCTGATTATACAGGTGGATAGGGCAACAGCTGAAGTGAGAAACACTAACGTGAGGCTTAAGAAAACTCTCAACGAGGTAATTGACATGATTAATTGCACTCTCCTTTCTGTGGAAATTTTCAGATTGCAAGTTTCAATTAAATTGCAATTTTTGTTTCCTCTCCAGATAAGGTCTAGTCGAAACTTCATCATCGACATCATTCTACTCTGTGTTCTTCTTGGAATCGTTATGTATTTATACAAGTAAGCTGCGATTTTGTGTTCACCCTAACAAAACTAGCGAAGAATGTTTATTTAATTATTTATTTATGCTAATTCTGTACTCTTTCTTCTCCTAGTTAACACAACATCTTTTTATTTCAGTGCTCTGAGGTGAGTGCTCTGAGGTGAATTGATCTTGAATTCTTTCTTGCTGTACCGGTGTCCTGTTGTAACATATGGTATTACATCCTTGCGCTATCTGAGGGCTGTCAGTGTAATTTTCCAACATTAAATCATGGTTCAGCTGCTGGAGAATGGCAACATATATTTTACCAATGTGCTTTGTAATTCTTTGATGTATTAATGGTCCTTTAATATATCATCACCCTTTTCTACCAGTCTTGCCTACTATTTCTCTTTGCATGTAAATCTCTGTATACTAGTTCGAAGATTGATGTTTGGAGCGCTTCTGTCTTTTAACGCCATTCTTCCATAGCCTCTCATAAAACAACTTTTATTATTAAACATCAGCTCAATCTACCATTTATGTTAAATCAGTGACTCGAACAAATGGTACAATGTGTAATGTAAAAGTTTCTGTACGCATATAAACATTTAGGTGAAGTTCATGATGATTTTGCTGGTTCAACGCTGAAGTGTTTGTAATGGAAGAGGGTAGATCAGAATGACATCTCCAAACAGGAGTTTAATACCTAAATTTAGTAAGAAATTTTCATTGAAACATGTTGATGTAGTATGATAAGGGTCTTAAATTTAAGACTTAGGTATTGCATAAAACCCTGATCTTAAGAATGAAAATATATCCAATTATAATAATTAAATTAATTTTTTTTAAGTTGTAAGAATTGAAGTGCAGATAAAAAATTATAGAAGTGTAGATCTTATAAATTTCACCATTGAAGTAAAATTTGCAGGAAGATCTTAAAAATAATATAACATGATGAGATCCATTTAAAGTAAAATAAAACCTAATAAAAAAACCTTACATTGGATAATTCTTACTAATTCAATACAAGTCCTGCTGGTTGGATAGATACAAATTGTTTCTACACGCTATCATTACTAGGTAGGATAAAGTTCTAGTTGAACTGACACAGGACACGCTCAAGAAGCTAATTTTCCGGGGCATTATTTACATTGTTTTCAAGGAATTTCATGAATACATGGAAACTTCTATGTTGCCCCATGTTAACCATGCATAAAGAAATAGATCAATCATTCGCTTGAATAATGCGGGCCTATCATCTTTCCGGTTACATCTACGTCTTAAGTTGCATAGTCAATGAAATTTTACCTGTGAAGTAAAAGAACGTTGACTGTGTTATAAATTATAATAAGAACTTTCATCACTGATGGTACCTTCCTGTAAAAGCTAATTCGTTTAGCTCTTGAAAATTGATTCCAGTATCTGGTGGGTTGCCACTGAAAATGTCATCTTGAGACTGGTTTTGGTTATAGCAGTTCAATTCTCTACTGGTCAACACCTTGCTAGGAGATTCGTCCATTTTGTTCTCAGTGTTGAACTTCCTGTTAAAAGAAATGAGATTTCCATACTGTTCGTCTTCGTTAGATTTTCTTGTCAGTGGGTTGAAGTAACTGTCCAAAGAAGGAATTGTCATTTGAGAATTCACTTTAGTGAAACCATCTTCATAAACTGAAACTAGATTGGTGCCTTTGCAGCCCTTAAAGCTCATATTTGGCATGTTTTCGGTGGGAGGTACTGCTGCACCAACAAGAATAGAGGCTATGATCTGATAGTCTTTGTATTGATAATCTGTGATCATGTCAGCCCGACAGTTCATGTTTGTAGGATATTCTTCACTCCTCGGTACTTTGGCTGACAAGTTTAATTCACTAGGATTCTCTTGATTTTCACATGATATCTTAGAAGAGTAGCCTTTATGTCGAACCCGGCATAGTACCCAGTCATCCAACTGTGACAGCAAGAGCCATGCTTATTATTGCATAAAGTTCATGTACTATGAATAAGGGATCACAGTTTCAGAAGCACGTATGAAAATAGTGTGAATAGTCCTCGCAAGTTATCTAGTAGAAAAATAATACTAGATTTTTGTTTTCTATAGTTTAAAATTATTGGTGTGTCTACCATTAATATATAGCGTTTTAGTAAACCATAAATCTAATTTGCGTGCGCATACCTGAACTCTAAATTCGTACCTTTGAGAAGAACTGTTGACTCTTAAATTAGTTTTATATCTCCTTAAAATTGGGAGTGATATTTTTATGATGAAATTTTTATCTCCCTTTTTATAGGGATTATCAGACCGACCCTATCAGTAGGACAAACAAGTATTTAATTTGGTAGAAAGATTTATGCAGATATTGTTTTTATTTAGGCTGTAATATACTACATTTCTTTATTCAACACTTTTAAGTTCCTAGTAATCATGTGTTTGATGAATTGGTTTAAAACTGCTGCTAGGAAATATGAAACCAAATGGAATGGGCTAGTTTGAGTGGTTCAAGCTCCTGTTTGAAAGCAATTTTGCTATAAATATCCTGTTATGTTAAGCTAGTTCTTTTCTTCCTAAGAAACCAAAATCTTTGTTTACAAGAACACTTACCCGCATGGAGCCTTTTAGCCTGGAGGATTTGGTGCTTGTGTCAATCAATCTATATTCATTCATGATCCAATCCGTCTTAGATCCCTTAGGAGGTCGACCTGCGTAAAATACCAGAGCTTTCTTCACTCCTATGCGCTTTGATCCACTAGAAGAGAGAATTGGCTTGTCAGTTCCTGTTGCCTTCCAGTATCCTGAGGCTGCTGCCCTGTTTGGCCTCAATCCATTTGGGTACTTTCTGTCTCTTGGGCTAAAGAAATACCACTCTTCCTCTCCAAACAAAGACTTATCTGCAAATTCACAACAAAAACAAAAACAGATTCATTTTTCTCAACTACATTCTTAATCATGACTTAGGACGTGTCTGAATAAACTTTTTCAGAAACACTAATAAGAGAAGAAAACAAGAACAAAAAACAAATCTCATGAGCTAAAAACTAATTTATGCATAAAAACTTTCGGATCTCAGCTTCTCCAAAAATTGGTTTTTCAGTTAATGCATGAGTTATTTTAAGCATAAGTTTAAGATATGAAGAAAGTTTGTTAAATTTTCATTTTATTTTCTTCTCCTGAAAGTATTTCTGGAGAAGTTTATCTAATCACTTGGTAAACAGAAGGAGTGAGTGCATGGCGAAGGACAAACTGGGTAGCTCCCACGGGTTATACTTATAGAGATCTATTTCAGCTATGATAGATGCTGGAAGTGGACGTGAACTGATTTTGTTTTGCAAGTAATGAACTATGAGTTCTTCATCAGAAGGGTGGAATCTGAAGCCTGGAGGAAAAGAGTAATTAGAGCCGAGTTGATCTCCCTCCATGAAAGAATACTTTGCTCTTAACAAAGGAGAGAGACCAAGGGAATCAACAAGTGCCGATGATACCAATTTGGCTGGCTTTAAATAAGAGAGTAAAGTGTTATCTACTTATCCGCATTATATATAATATGGCTCCAGTGCCATGCAGATATACCAACTTTGTGGAGAAGATATTAGGGACAGGAACCAATTAGTTGCATGTAAAGTTTGAGAGAAGAAGACAGAGAAACCCATCAATTTGGCTTTACTCAATGAATTGACCTTCACCTACGTACTAGATAGCAACTTGCGCATGATAGTTAACGTATTATCTGCATAACACCTCATCACCACAATGCATAGTTCTGCTATAATTTGAGCTTTGCACAAAGTTAAAATTGAGATATAAAATTAATTTTGTGACATAATAAGTTAGTGTCACTTTCGCAACCTTATTGTAGATAGGAGTCTTGTGCAAAAAGAAAAATGTATCCAAAATGAAGCAGATTAACAGGTTAAGATAAGTTGCTTGTTTGATTGGATTACACAATGCAGACGACAAATTTAAATAGCCTCTCATACTCACTCTATTAATCATAGCTAATAACCCCCTCCCTCCACTAAAAAATAAAAAATCAAAATAAAAAATCGCAGGGTACCTAGGGCTTTTGTTTTTCTTACTGTTTTTTTTGGCTAAGTTACAGAACCCTCTTAAAGTCTTAACAGCTATGTAGTATTTAAACTTGAACTCAACAACAAAACAAGGGAAATGCAAAGGAATTGTGTGTAATTTTCAAATCAAGCAGAGTTTGGATGTATTTTCCATTAATCTCATAAAGTTGTATGCAATCATTCCTAAAATAAGAAATAAATTTATTAATAATGTTTGAAATAGAGAATATTATGAATATCTTGATGATAGGTACTAAAAGTTATGATAGTAAAATAATTATTTTATCATGTATTTTTTAAGAAATTCTAATTATTTTCTAGCTTAGACTAGTGAGGAGTAAAGTGTTTTAAGAATTTGCTAACATGATTATAGAAAAATATGATTCATTAATTCCTAAAGTTTTAAATAATAAAAAAGCAATTTGAACTTATTGAGAAGTGATTTTCCAATAAGAATGAGCATTTGTCCATTTAATTTCTATTTAACACTTGAAGTCTTACAAGAATTAAAGATGCTCTTGAGAGGATGGTGAGTCTGATTGCATAGGTTTCTGTGCTAAGCTTGTGTCCTTGGAGAACTTCGCGAGTTGTCTTATTACAAAGACATAATAAAGCTTCTTCAAATGTCAAGTCTTCTAATGCCTTGAAACTTCCTCATTTCAATATTAGCCTTGTCCTCATTTCTTGTCCTTTTTTTTTCCTCATTTCTTGTAGAGTTTCGAAACAGTGAAACATGAACCAAGTTAAGTGGGGACTACATCAACACATGAGTTTGTGACATTATTATTTTTCATTATTCAAATGCTAACGAATTAAGAAATAAAAAATAGTCGTGCTGAACTAGAATCTCGTTAACAAAAATAGAGCTAATCAAAAGCAACAGGGAAAAGATTACCTTAATTCAAACTTTGCACCAGCATTTTGGTTGCAAACAAACCGATGAAACCCAGGTTTTTCAATTTGTTCCTGACCAGCGAAAGCAGCTTTTCATTTGGAACTTACCTCGCGTAAGTTGTAAATAATCAAAATTCTGGTTCCCGTTGACACAAAAAGCTTAGTTCCAATCGACTTTCTTTGTCATCTTTCGCCCTTTAACACCTCGAATCCTAGGACCCTTTTTTTCATTCGTCCATCACTAAGCTTCTCTTTTTGTGCTTTTGGATCGTGTAAAACTCAAAATTAACATTATTTGGACCAATTAAATTTAATTAATAAAAAATATGTAGAAACTATCAATGGATATGTGTTTGATTGAAAAGAAAAAAAGAAAAATTGGAAAGTAATGATAGCTATTTGGTGTGTCACGATGAAAGCGTATAAAAGTAAGGTTTTTCACGGGTTCTTGAGGAAAGTAAGGTAATTTAAAAAAGAAATGTTTATATAAAAGAATTTCGCTTAACTTAAATTATTTACATTAAACATCAACAACCGTGTTTAAAACATAATTTGGTATTTAACATTAGTGTTTCTAATAATAATTGCACTTCGGTTCTCTCATTTTTCATCTTTTACTATAATCTATTATTCAAACCAAACAAAGTGGAAGTTATTTTAATAACCAAACATTTCTTATTTTTTTTAAGGAGGTGGTCAAACTTTACTTTATCTTTGATAGATTTAATGTTAATGGTAAAAGTATCTACTCTAATGCCATAAGAAATATGCTTGTGAGCTCATTGATTTCTAAACAATTTTTTTAAAATATTATATAAAATTCTTGGATGATGACTTGGGTTCATTAAAAAAATAAAATTTAAACATGTCGTTAATAAATTTAAAAATCTCGTTTGATAAAGTTTTCCCAAGTAATAATGAATAAATCATCTTTCTCGTTATTATAAAAATTAACTCCAAATATTAACAAAATGATAAAGTTTTCGAAACTGTAAATTATCTATCAATTTAGTTTTTCATCTGTTGATATTATTAGACATTATCATTAAAAAAAACAAAGTTAACATATGTGATACCCAGTAATTAATCACACATATAATTGACATCACACATACACGTTTTGTAAAAATAATTGTATTAAAAATGATGATATTATGGTTATTTTTTTTATAATGTTGTTAATTGATAGGTGAGTGAGTTAGATCCTAGATTAAAAATCTGATTAATAATGATAGAATATTAGTTTATTTATGTTCCTTGAGCCATTTTAATTTGGAAAGCATCTAGTTTGAGCTTTATGCCATAAACACAATTGATAATTGGACGAAATTTGAAGTTGCAACAAAATCTCTCTATTTCCAATTTTCATTACATTTATCTGAAATCATTATTTATCATATATGGCCAAAGGAAAAAATTCCAAAGTTTTTACAAGCTCCTTTTCAATTTTTTTTCTGGGGACCCATCTTCTTCTGTCCCCACTCAAAACCAATCTTATTTACTTTGCTTAAATCGTAAAATGAAACTTTCATTCCAAATCTTAATCATTTCTTTTCCAAAATGCAAACATGGTTACTTTCAGCACATAAGAGATCGCAAGATCGCAAAATTCGTTAGCCTTTTCGAAAATTATTCAAGTCCCTCGCTATTGATTAATCTTCATTCTAACCAATAATCATATTAAACTTTTTTGTTGATGTTGTGTGTTTATGCTATGTGCATATAATCATTTTATTTTTGTATATTGTTTTCTAATATTATAATCATATAATTTCTTGTGATTATGAACATCATTAATTAAATTTTAAACTTTAAACTCAATCAAACAATATATTAATACATTAATACCATATGACTAAATATACCCTAATGTTTATGCATTGCCCTTGATTTTAGAGATCTGCATGACCCAAATGCAGAATCCAAACCCTGAAAAATGATGGCCCAGAAGGCCCAGTCTCCAGATCTCAATTTTTGCGGATTGAATCTTCGATTCCAATGGTTTATTCATCAAGTTGTTTTATACACAGTTTTTAAAAACCTCATTATAATTCTTATATTTTATATAAAATTAATTTTTTTATAATATTAAATAGTCAAATCTGTCTCATAGTTTTTAATTTTTTTTTCATTAAAACAATATATTTTATTATAAAATTACTCTCTTAAAATTCTACATCCGAATATATTCCTCTTATTTCTCTATAAATGTAATTTATGGTTCTTAAACTAGGAGAGTATAAATAAAAAATATTAATCTTATTTTAAATTGTTAAAAATAATTAATACTATCTTAAATTTTAAAAGTAACAAATAAATATAAAATAGCTAAAAGAATACGAATAATTTTTAAAATAGAGAGAATATAATAATTAATCATTAATAATTTAAAATATGACAACTTAGTTTATAAACAATATAGTAATCTTGGTGGTGAGTTTAAGAATTTTCTTACAATATAGTAATAAGTTTCTTATCCCCAATTTACTTCGATTTTTTAAAATATTTTTTTAAACTTATATTCTAAAATATATACACACATAATATTTTAATTTGAACAGAGTTTTGAATGTATAAATGTGTGGAAGATATGAAAAGTGAGATTTGAAACTCGTGACAGACAATAATGAGTATTTTAAGAAGGATATATGTTTAGCAAGCATTGTTAATTATTATTTATTGATCATGTTCACGTGCATATCTTATACTTCAACTATTATTATTTTCCATGTAACATAGCTTAAATTAGATACGTCTCCAATCTCATTACTTTTTCTTTTAATACAAGATTTGGCTTAAAACACTCTTTCACCCTTTTACATTTATTTTATACTTTAACTAATATTTCCATATACTTATACCTAAATTCGTCAATATTTTTAAAATGGCATTGGATCCTCTATATTTCACATTTCTTCCTTTTCATAATATTCTTATCAAGACAACCTCAACATTGCTGGTATGATTTTCTGACAACTACTGACATTTTTTCAAAATATCTTCCTCAAATTCTTAGAATTAAAAACAATTCAGAAAAAAAACAAGAAAAAAATTAGAGAAATATGAATTGAAACACGTCAAAAATTTATTTTAAAAAACAAAATGTTTGTTTTAGTAGAATAAGAAGTTTTACGTGTGCATGAAGAGTCTACAGAAATTTGGCAAAGAGACTCAAACTTTTTTCCACCAAGAAGGTGAATAGAAAAATATAGTCAAAATTTTCACCCTTCTTTATGATAATTAAGGACATTGTTAGTACTCTCTTCGGATTTATTTATAAAAAAGTAGACTTAAATATATTCAAATTTTAACTATTTTCTTTTTAAGTAATAATTTTATTTCAAAAACACTTTTTAATGTCAGGCCAAAACTATTCAATTTTGGTTGGTATCCACTAATCACATTGAACAACTTTTCATTCTTGCTATCGGGAAATTTTTTATAAGTTGTTAAAAATATTATTTACTGAATAAAAGTTGCAGATATTTCCTTATTATAAAAATATAATATTTTATCAAATTGAATATTTTTCTTTTCCCTGGACGTGCAAACAGAGGAAAGATAAAGAAAGAAGACACGAAATTCCGCAGGAGACCAGATCGATTATGTGGGCCACAGGAACAAATTTATGGAGAAAAATGAAGCAAAATGATAGATACTCTCCCAGGAGTTTATCTATAAAATAATTATATTTTTTAAAATTAATATATAAATATATTTTACATTTGAAGTCTATAAGATAATTTTAAATTATTCTAATAAATAATTATTGTAGTTTGAAACAATTATCATTTCTATATTTTTGAGAAATTATTCATCATTAATATTGTGGTTATAATTATAATTTATATATTTGATGTGAATAAATTAATATTAAAATTGAAAAGTGTAATCCTTTATTATTGTCATTTAACATTCATTCTGCTAGGCCACCGAGTTTCAACTTTTAACTTTTAAGCAGCAGGCACGGATATTGAGATTGAGATAAATACAAGAAAAGAATACTAGAAATTTTATTCTTACAAATATAAAGATAAAAACAACTATTTATTTATATTATTATTATTATTATTATATTATAATTATTATAATATTGTGTCCATTCTTCTGCAATCGTGATCGTATTCGACACTACAACCAGTATCCGTCATCTCGTGGCTCTGTTCAAGCATCAAACTTTCTCTCTCTTTCTCTCTCTCTCAATCGTTTTGTTTTGTGGGCTCCCATTCCCATTCCCAACCAGTTAAGCCTCACGGACAACATCATCACCACGACGCCACCTTCTTTCTCTCTCTTCCATCTTTCTCCTCCTATTATCTTTTCTTAAGTCATTATCACTATATACTTAATATAATATAATGCAATTATGCGTTAATCATTTTCCTAGTTGCCTCTCAAGAGTCACTGATATTTCTATACTCTAAAATTAATGGACTGAACTTATTGTATTCAATTTAAGTATACTAAGAGTAAGGTTCTAATTCTTACAATAAAAATATATGCTTTCATAATATTACTTTTTTTACAAATTATATATATATTTTTTTCATTTATAAAAGGGACAATGGCCGAGAAACAAGAAAACAGCTAACTAACACATAAAAAATATGGTTGCATTGCATCATCATCAACCAGGAATAAAAGAAGAGAAAATATGGGAAAATTCGAACATTTTGCAACCCCATGTCCAAACTCATGACATCCCATGTTTTGCCAAAGGATCTGTGCTGGGAAATTTGTCTCCCAGAATATATGTTCCTGAGAAATTATTATATGCGTTTACGCCTCAAAAGCACTGGTTTCATCAATCAGCTAGAGTAGTTACAGAATATTTAAGGTAAGGTTTCTATATTGGCAACAAGATTCACACTCATATCCTCGTAAAATACAAGTTTAATTCTTATCACGTGGACCAATTTGTTAGCGACAGGGTGCAAGTTAGAGCATCTACCAATTTTTTATTTATTTATTTAAAGATTTAAACTTTTTTTACCATATTTACCCATGTGGAAAAGTTATATAAGTTATTGCATGCTATAACAAAAATATCTAAAGAATTAAGGAGAAGATACTTTAATTAATATAAGTTAAATATAATGTATATTTAGAAAAGAATTGTAGTAATTGATATTTTAATAAGTTGAGAAAGGTAAGTTAAATATGTGAAATTTAAGAAGGTTTTTGTCTTCCAAAAACATTAGCACTCTAGGAAATGGGAAGGTGAAGAAGCAAAGGTGGATGAATAAACGAAAATTAAGAAAGATACATAGATAGATAGAAGCATAGATAGATGAATGAAACTGAAATGAGTTGATTGATATGAATGAATGAATGAATGAAATAAGAGTAGGAAATGGTTTGAAAGGTGATTTAATTTGAGTTGGTAGAGAAAGAGTGTTAGTTTGATTAGTAGCTAGTAGGTACTAGTTGTGTTAGCTTTGGGTATTGGTATATATGGTTCACGAAAGCGAGAGACAGAGAAAGTGGTCCAGCTTAGTCTATGGCTGACTGACACCCTCAGCAGCCGTGTTGATAAGGAGAGAAATCAAATTCAATTATTTTTAACACATTCACTTCCCAACTATTTCTTTATTCTCTTCTCTCTTTCACCAATTCTCCAATTTCAACCCAAACTCAACATTTCTCCTGTCAGTCCGATTCACATGTACGTAAAACAACCATTTCCAATTTCTTCTCAACTATATATCTGTACCTTTTTCTTGTCTCAAATCGAAAAAATTAAATCAATCATTTTTTTTTTGTTTCTTGGATGTTATGCTACTTTGTTTTGCAGTGTGTCACGGTTGTCTGCTTCAAAGCTTTTGAGGTAGCTAGTACTTTCGGAGTTTGCGAGGTTGCTTGTTTAGGACACTCCAATTCTCTTAGCTTCCAAACATGATGTCTGATGAAGCAATATCTGTCCCTTCCAACCTCAGAGACTCCTTGGTTCAAGTTCATGAACCAAACTCAAACCCTAATCCTAACCCTAATTCAAACTCATCAGTTAAGAGAAAAAGAAGCCTACCCGGAACACCAGGCAAGTTATCCGAGTCCTTTTTTATTTCCATTAATCTCGACTCGATCTTCTGCTTGTATATGTTATTGTTCTTGTATAATTCACAGAAACTATATATAATTAATTACGGGTTAGTTAATTAATGGTCCAATATAGCAGATCCGAATGCAGAAGTGATTGCTCTGTCGCCGAAGTCGCTGATGGCGACGAACCGGTTCATCTGCGAAGTGTGCAACAAAGGTTTTCAGAGAGACCAGAACCTGCAGCTGCATCGGCGAGGGCACAATCTGCCGTGGAAGCTGCGGCAGAGAACGAAGGAGGAGGTGAGGAAGAAGGTTTACGTGTGTCCAGAGAAGAATTGCGTGCACCATGACCCTTGCAGAGCCCTGGGAGACCTCACTGGGATAAAAAAACACTTCAGCAGAAAGCACGGTGAGAAGAAGTGGAAATGCGAAAAGTGCTCCAAAAAATACGCTGTTCAATCTGACTGGAAAGCCCATAACAAGATTTGTGGGACTAGACAGTACAAATGTGACTGTGGCACAATATTCTCCAGGTATCTACCATTACTATTACCACACGCTTCATTGTATCAACCTCGTTCGATTAACTACTGCATATATGTCACTACTCAATTTGATGTATGTTTAATTATTATAGGATAATTTCATCTGTTCATATATTTATGACGGGAGATGAAATATAAAATGTGGCTAATTCTATAATTTAATGTTTGAGGGGACGTTAACTAAACGCAATTAATGTTCTGAGTTGAGAAGTGGAGAATGTTGAGGAATGATAGAAATGGTGGTGGGAATTAATTACTATAGTTGTGTGACAAATCAGGAAGGACAGCTTTGTAACGCATAGAGCCTTTTGTGACGCTATGGTGGAACAAAGTACGCGACTTCCGGCAGTTTTATCAAACCTCGGAAACGAGATTTTGATGAATGCTCAAGCGCCGAGAGTAATGCCTCAGGGTTTACAACTACACGGGTTTCATTCAGAATTTGGTGGGCCAGGACCAGAATCATATATGGCGAATTTTGCGGATGCGGAACATGAAAATAAGCTAAGGTTGCCACTATGGCTAGACCAGACAAATCTTCAGCTTAATCATCATCATCATCATCCTATTAGCGTTGTTCCAAGCAACTCAAGTGTATTCTCACCGGGAACAACCTTGCCAGAAACAAACAACATGTTCGGGACATCATCGTCACAGGCACAGTGGACGAATTACCGATACCCAGAAGCATCTTTTACCTGTGCCAATATTTCTATGCCTCATGGACTGAAGCTAGAGCAAGAAGAAAACAAAGGGGAGTTGTCGCATAGCGTCAGCTCTTTGTACCCAAGTCACATGGAATCTACTAGGATGAGTGGTAGTTCACCCTTCGATAACTCTAACTTTGGCCTGTTGGACCCGAACATGTCGAGCACGTCAACCAACAACCGGAGCAATGTGGTTGAAATTCAGAAGATATTCAAGCAAGGAAACCAGAGTGAAAACTACATGGTGAATTCTCAAGCAAGCAGCAACATGGGAGGTGGGTTTTCCCTGAGTAGCGCGAAGAGTTTGGAGCATATGGTGATGCCGCGGATCGAAGAGTGGGAAAGTGGAGAAGCAGAAATAATGGAGAAGCAAGTACATTCAAGTTCAAACGGAGAAGAGCACTTAACGAAAGACTTCATGGGTGTTGGAGATGGGTCATTGAGGAGGCAAATGGGGCCAATGATGAACCTGCAAAGCCAGTTCCCTGGACATTACTGATGGAGTTGCATTGCATGATGATAGATAGGCATTAGAATTTAGAATGAATAGGAGATATGTACCTCAAAGTGACGATAACAAGGAGATTACAGGGAGCTGATACCGACTAGCGAGTGATTGGGTGGGCATGCACAGTGAACAGGGAGCTATCACGTGATGAGATCGATATCATAGATGCATCCCGTGAAGGATGTGGGGGCCATTGCGTTTTGGAAGAGACAATATATATTCTCTCCCTTCTATGCTACCTAGCTTCTTCTATTGTATATTCTCCATTTCCCTCTTTTTCTTTAAGTTTCCATAGCCTCTGCATCGTACTTCATAATATTGTATTATAGGCCAAACAATAAGTAGATACACGTACACAAACAAACACTACCACTTACGTGTCTTCATTCACTGCTTTCCTTTCCTTTGCTTTATTATCTTAATCACTTAGTATATCAACTTTTTTTTTCAACCATATTTTACTTCCAAGTTTTTTTAATTCCTACTATCTGTCACAAATTTTTGCTTTGTTAATTAAATCTTTTGCTTCTACAAAACTTAATCCACGTATCTTACTTAAAATATTTTATGCCAATTTTATTTATAAAACACACTCTAAAAAGTTAAACTAAGAAATTATGCAACTTGGGATAGGTTGGAATTGAAAAAGAGTCCCAGGGGAGATAGGTTTGGAAATAGTAGTGATGTGTGTATGATTGGAAGAACAGTGTTACATATTTGTTACCATTGCAGTAGTTTTTAAAAAAAACTAGTTGATGTTAGGTTTTTACGTTGATGCAACTTTAGTTGTGGATGACCTACTTTTATTTGTTTTGAGTGACCTTTGGGAGGGCGTGAACTGCTTTCCCCCTGAAATAAAATACTGAGAAAGAGGCAAAAGCTTTGTTTCCAGCTATTTCAGTTTTGTTGTTTCTCACACACTCATATATATTATCTGATGTACTAAAGCATTACCACTGATTCAACAATTATATACACTGCTTTTCTTATTCAAACTAACCAATATATATTTCCAATGACGTTATCCATACTTTAATATATCTATCAATCCATATTTCTTTTTTATTTTTTTTTAACATTTGTCCTTTAATGTTTTTAAAAAATACTTATAAAATAAATCTACTTACTTTATATATATTATATGTATGTACGTAGTACCAAACAGTGTCCAAAAACATACTTAATTATTATTGTAAGGAATAAAAACATTTAAAATTATGGTGACGTATAATAAAATTTAAATTTGAGAGAAAACTATATGTTTCAAATATGGAAATACCGAATCTTAACTTAGAATTAATAAAAAAATATGAAATTATAATTTAATAAAAAATAACTCACGTTCTTTAGATATGAACACTTAAAATAAAAATTATTCTTAAAAGAACGTGGTTTTCGAATTTTAAAAAAACTTAGGTAAATAGCTTATAAATTAACCTGAAAAAGTTTATGAATGACAATCTTTTTTTAGTGGCAACTTTATTAGCATTTGATGCAAATCATAAGATATTACGACCTCAGTATAAAAACAAATTATTTCACTTCATGGTTTGTGTTCTGGATTAGTTTAATTATTCCATATTTGAAATTCTTTTTAAAAAAAAATTAAAAATTATTTGTATCAAATAAAAAAAATCTACAGATGTTGTGAAAAAAAGATGATCATTATTATTTAAATATTAAATATTTTACACTTTAAGAGCGTTATTTTTCATTTTTATATCTAATTTTCTTGAAATTTAATGGGTTACAAAAATTGAGTGTAATTCTAGTCTCTTTCAGAATTATCACGTTTCTTTCACACACACACACATATATATATATATATATATATATATATATATATATATTATTTTGTACGACCAAACATTTTGAACAAAAATCTGAAAGCATTTGAAGTTGTTGGGCTTCAATCCGACATAGCCTGCTTCGGCCTAAGGTGCCAAGTAAAAGAAACCGTATACTCTATTCATATTCTAAATTCGAACCACAATTTTTAGGTTCAATTCATACTTTATTAATTATTTATTTTGGTCCATATATAAAAATAAATTATATTATTTTCAAATTTATAATTATTATTTTAAAAATTAAATCAACTTAATAGTTTATAAATGAAATCGGTTTAAATTTATTTACTAAATACAATTTTTACAAACCATTTTTACGGACCTAATGGGATCAGTCTATTTTGAGAGTTATAAAAAATTATGTTAATAAATAGTGTTGAACCGCACCACTGCACGTTTTTTTAGCAATTTAGACATTACACTTAATTTTATTTTCAATTTTATATTCTTGATTTCTTCAGTTGGAATGAACCACCACCACATGAATGAGTGTCCCAATCAGCAAAAATTTATCTCAAGATCTATGGATGAGGACTTGTACAGTTGTACTGGAATTAAAACATGAAAAAAAAAAAAAAAAACACAAGACACATATCTGCAAATTACCCATTTTACGATACAAGTTGTAGCCATAAAACTACAATATTTTTCTCTATTTAAATTCCTTTACTCAAGAAACAAAACTTGCACTTTAATCAACAAAACGAACAAGAAAGGAAAACTAACAGAAAACATCACAGAATATGTTATGCTGGAAAGTAATTTAACAAGTCAAAACCCAACCCAACTATGCAGAAAAAAACAATCACAAAATCGATCGCCACCGTTGGATCAAGCCAAGATAAAAACTCAAAATCTCATATCTTGACACCAAGAGCAAGTACAAGAACAATGGGTATCCACATTACTTTCTCCACCTTCAAACTCGCAGAACTAACCGGAACCACGTCATCACCGCTACCATTTTTCCCGATTTCGCCGCCGGATGAGCCCGTTTCACCGGTTTTCGGAGAAACTCCATTCGCCGGAGAAGGAGCCTTAGCCTTGGGAAGCACGAAGTCAAGCGGAACAAGCACTTTCTCCACCTAATAAATAGCGAGTTTGTTGTCAGTGTACACAGTACCAGTGACGGTAGCGTTAACGGCTCCGGTGGCCATGGTGACTCGGTTGCCGGAGTAAGTGGTGACGTTGAGTTGGAGCCTCTGGGAGTCATCGCCGGCTTGGGTCTGAACCGGGTTGGTGAGGGTGTCGAAGTTGGAGATAGACATGAAAGAAGAGAGAGTGTGGAACTGGAGAAGCTCCACCTTTTGTCGATCGTTAAGAGAGTTGAGGAAGCCAGGTTTTAGGTTGGAGAAGGCACTGTCTTCGGGGGCGAAAAGGGTTAAGCCTCCGGAGGATGATGTGACGAGTTGTGAGTTGAGTTGGTTGATGAGTTGCGTGGTTTTCAGCAAACGGGTGAGGACGGAGAATCTCTTTGCTTTGGTGAGGATTTGGGAAATATCGGTGGTGGAGATAGGAGAAGCCGCGGGTGACACGGGTACAAGGGGAACCGTGTTCATCCCTTGCGGTGGTGTTGTGGTGGTTGGAGGAGAGGGTAGAGGAGTTTGAACGGGGGAGAGTTTTTGAGATGAGGTTGTAGTGATGAAGAACATGGTGGTGAGTAACAGTGCAAGTGAAAAAGAGAAGGCTTTCACCATGATGTTAGTGATTGAAATTGGAAGGGGAGTGTGTTGAGAAAAACTAAGAATGATACGTAGTTGAGAATAATGAGAGTCAGTTGGTTGGTTTTTGATGTGTTGTGGGAGTGTGAGGAAAAGGGCCAAAGAGGTTTTCTTTTTATATGAAGTCTGGGAGGGAATGATAATGATATTAATTTATAGGTGGAACTTCATATAAAAAGAATGGATGAAAGGTGGTGCATCGATGATTAATGGAAATTATTTGAAGGTGGGAGAAGGAGAAGGAGAAGGAGAAGTGTCATATATTGTGATGTGTACATAGGGAGCTATATCTTTTGCTTGCTTCTCACCAGCTACATACGTATGAAATGAAATTTGAAAATGTGGAAGATTCAGTAATTTGCTTCAGTAAGAAGGAAATGATGATATGGAATTACATGTTCTTGTATATCAAAGGTTTAATCAGACTTAATTGCAATTTTTTTATTATTTTTAATTTGCTCAAATAACTCTTTTGTTATACTATATCACATTTCACTGTTAATGGTGATAAATCAATTTCTGAGTGACTGATTTTTCACCTATGCTATTTGATGTTTTTTAAAAATTGAATAAGAGAATTTGGTTATTGGTTTATTTTTTAAAAACATGATATTTGTTTAAAAAGAGTCCATTAAATTGTATTTTTATTTTCTATATTTTATAAAATTTGTATTTTAAGCTCTAATTTTTCCTTTTTAATTTTAGTTATTTATTTTAAATTTTAGGCGTAATTTTAATCTTTTAATATTTAATTATATGTAGTTTTTTTTTCCTAAAGAGGTAAAAAAATCAATGAACTTGGAATATAGTGAACTCAACGTCATGGTGATGGCTCATCGATCAACAACGAGAACACTAAGAAATACGTTTTTTTCTGCTGTGTAAACATTTCGGATTATCGTAGTCACTGGATTTTGGTTTGTTGGGGAACTGGAAGAATGTTAACCTAAATTTAAGAAATTCGGTATTGTTATTGAAAAATTCTGTTTTTTTTTTTCTTTCTCAACCCTAAACTCATTAAATTAAATTGTTAGTAAAAAATATTTTCTCTAAATACTAATGACATCTTTATTACAATTTTTTTTAATTGTGAAAGAATATTTTTTATTTTCAAATATTATAGAGTACTTACGTAATGATTATTTCATTAGTTTTTTATATAAGAAATCCAAATAAGTTCTTCATTAAAAATATCCTTTTAATTGGTTAATTTATTGAATAACTAATCAGCAGCAAACATCCTCATAATTATGAATAATGAAGCATGACATGCACAATCAACAAATTCAAGCTTGCTCAAAGACCAGATCCAAACTTCGAAGTATTCTATTTCTAAGTATGATTATATTTTTTTTGTTGTTGATTTGTCTTTCTTCTCGATACATTATAACAGAAGAATAAGACAAGATGCAAGCATCAAACTTTAGAAGTAAGAAAGTAACATAACACTCGTTTATTTCAATAGTTATAAATTCATAAAGATACAAATTCATAAGGAGATACAAAGAAATCAGATACAATGCTCTGATAATCCACTCAGCCAAATATTAGTTCCCTCCTCAGTTTTTCACTTTAATTTCCACATCCCATAAAAACACAACACTGAACTATCAATATGAATATTGCATAACAGTTAGTTCTTCAATTCGTTCGTATATTCAGACACATCACCTTCATATATATCAAAAAGTTCATGGCGCCAAAAATCCCACAAAGACAACACCAAGAACAAGGGGCAGCACCCACGTTCTACTTACGCCGACCCTCATACCTCCAGAGGTGACAGTGGGAACAACCTGCGTCGACGACGCCGAGGATTCTTCAGAGGATGACGGCTTCACCTTTGCCGGTGTAGGTGCCTTCGCAGTTTCAGTAGCCGGCGCCGGCGGCAGAGTGGGTGCAGCGACGATAGTCTTCTTCTTAGTAGGGATGAACTCGGAAGGAAGAAGCACCTTACCCACCTTATAAACAGCAAGATGCTTATCCATGTATACAATCCCATTGATGGTGGTGTTAACTTGTCCAGTGGAGATGTTAACGCTGCCCCCGTAACTTATCACGTCTAGTTCCACCTTCCCGGGCTTGTTTCCGGCGAGGGTTCGCACGGGGTTGGTGAGGGTGTCGAAGCTGGCGCTGGAGACGAAGTCCGGTAGGACGTGGAACTGGACGAGCTTGAGTTTCTGGCCGTCGGAGAGCGTGTTGAGGAAGCCAGGTGGGAGCTCAGAGAAGGCGCCGTCTTCGGGTGCCAGAATGGTCAAGCCACCGGATTTTATGGTTACGAGTTGAGAGTCGAGTTGGTTAATCAGTTGCGTGGTTTTCAGGAGGCGAAGGAAGATGTTGAAGGAGTTTGTTTGTCTTAGGATTGATGCTATGTCGGTGGCGCCGGGAGAGTTGTCGGTGGGAGGCGGTTGGGGTAGGGTGGGAATGAAGGGTTTTGTTGGGGCGGCGGCCGGTTGGGTGGGGGGAGATTTCTCCGGCGCGGTGGCCGGAGATAGGGCTGCTAGAGCGGTTGCATGGAAGAGGGAAAATAGAAGTAGTGAGATGGGTAGAGGAGAGTGTTTTGTCATTTTGGGGAAATTAAGGTTATGAGGGTGTTAGTTTGGTGTTTTTAATGGTAAGTGTTTGTTTGGTTGGTTGAGAGATGAAAGAAGGGGATTTATATATTGTAGCTAGTTGAGAAGGAGTAGAAGGTAAATGGTTTGGTTAGTTGTGATTTGTGTTGTTGTGTAGTGTTGTGAGATAATTAAGGTGTTTTGTGATTTGAGATGAATATGTGATTGAGAGTGAGAGGGATGAATAAGATGTGACATGTGAATGGTTATGTTGGATGGAGATTAAGGTAAGGCGTCAATGAGGATTGAAACAAGGGAGCACTTTTCTAAAATATATTGCTTTTAGTTTATAAAGCATTCTAAAATATAAATAATTCTTTAAATTATATATAACACATGTATGATTATTAGTAGATGAGAAACCTATTGTCATTTTTATAGGTCTTTATCTGTAAATTAAAGTTCAAATTAAAGTTTTCAAAAAAATTTACGAAAAATAAATAGATCCATGTTTAGGTTTTGTCTTAATGTGTGGGAGAGACGGGTTACGGTAAAGACTAGCCAAATACCACCATCGACACAAAATAGAATTGATCCTAAAATTACAAAACTGTTAATGTATTTGAATTATTAAATCATAAAAAAATTAAATAAAAAATTAAACAATCTCAATATCAAAACATAAACCTTTTCCTTAAAATACAGTTGACTATGTTCTATTTTTTTTTTTTTTTACTTCCGAAGACGAAAGTTAGAAAGTATAAAAATGTAAAAATTCACATATTTTTAATATAAGAAATTAACCAATTTTGAGGAAAAATTCATTTTTTATATTAATATAAAAAGATTTATGAAAAAAAATTATATTATGTAACATAAATATAATTAATTATCTCAAAGACATAATTAAGTATGTTTCAATTTTTTTTTCATTTTCATTATTACATAATAAATAATTAAAAAAAATAAAAATATTAATAATAAATAAATTTATTCACTTTTTATTAATTTTCTTCTATTTAAATAATCTTATTTTCCATTCACTTCCTAATTTTTTATCCTCTCATCCAACTGTTATTAATTATTTCCTGCTATTGCTGGTTTAATGTAAAATGACTTCCAGAAATTATGTTAATAATTTCTTAGTGTACTAGTTGCTTATTGGACAACATTTATGTTAAATGACTAATGCTATTAAAATCATATCTAAGTTGAGGAGAAATAAAGTAACTATTAACGAATTAACTCTGCATGTTTTCTTAAAAAGGATGAGCCTTTAACCTAAACTAAGTAAATAGTTACTCCCTCTTTTTTTCACTTGCAATAAACAATTATTCTCTATCTCTTTTGAAATTGTAGAAGTGAAAATAAATAAAAAATATATACAAAATCGTAAAATTTTTTTTAAGATCGATAGAATTTACTGTTTCTCCAAAATAACCTTCAACACAGTTAAGAAAGAAATAGAGAATATATTAAGTTTACTGAATGTTGAATACATTTTAATTGATTGATAAATATTAAGTTTAGCGCTTCAATTATGAGATTGAAGTCTAAATCTAGTCAAATTTAAGTCAAACATCTTATACATGTACAAAAATAATTCGTAATTGGAAAAGGAAGAAGATACAATCAAAACATAAATATCTTAGAAAAAATATATTTCAGAACAGTGCTAAAAAATCTCTATAACATGAGATACGAACTCGTAAAGAAAAAGAAATACCTTCAAAATCGAATACATATTTCGCCACGGACCGAATCAGTACGAAAGAAGCAAAAAAAAAAAAAATGAAAAGAAGAAAATCATTGAAAAGCGCTACAAAAAGTTCGTGATTCCCCTGGAATCCAACCAATCCCAAAAAAACATGTAGAAATTAACAAAGCACAACAACATTGGACCCCAGATAACGGGGTTTATGTAACTGTCATGGTCACAATGAGAGTACTGCTGCTGCTGCAACTGCAAGGGACACCCACATTCCATTCTTGAGTTTCAAACTGATAGCAGCAGAGTCATTATCCGCAGCAGAAGCAGGACCATCCGCAGATTTCTTTGCAGAAGAAGCCTTAGCCTTTTCAGGTGCTGGAGCAGGTGGTGGAGGCTTAGGAACAAAGAAGTCCCTCGGAAGAAGAACCTTGTCCACTTGATAAATCGCCATCTGGTGATCAGAGTACACACTGCCACCAACTGTGGTGTTAACAACACCCGTTGTCAAGTTCACTTGGTTCCCCGAACTTGTGATGTTCAATGCCAATCTATCAGGGTCATCACCAGCCTGTGTTCGCACGGGGTTGCTCAGAGTGTCGAAGTTTGAGATGGAAACAAACGTGGGTAGCACGTGGAATTGGATGAGCTCGTTCTTCTGCTGGTCGTTGAGGGAGTTGAGGAAGCCAGGTTTGAGGCTTTGGAAGGCATTGTCGTTAGGTGCAAACACTGTTAAGCCGTTGTTTGAGTTGAGGAGTTGGGCGTTGATCTGGGTTGAGACCTGTGTTGTGGTGAGAAGACGGATTAGAGTGGTGAAACCTCCTGCTTTTTTGAGGATTCTGATGATGTCTGTGGGGGCTGAGGATGGTGATGGTGCTGGGGTTTGAGCTGAAATGGTGGTAGTGTAGCATAGAGCTATTAGGAGAATTGAGAGAGAGAAGAGTGTGTGTTTCTTCATCATCACCATCTTTTGTGTTTTGAGAATCAGTTAGTGAGTGAGGTGTGAATGGCTGAATGGAAGAGTGGTCCTTGGTGTGGGAGTGATGGAAGGGGAGTGGAATTTATCGAGGGGTTCATAGGATGAAGTTGAAATTAGGTGGAATGTTCATTTAGCAATTAGCAAAGCTTAGCTGTTAGATTATGAGGTTGGACATAATTGAAAGGTGGTGTGTTTGTGTCAATGGAGAGGTAATAGCACTGTAGAAGGCTAGTAGCCACTTGGATTTTGCTTGAGAAGGCAGGAAAAACAGTGGGATCTCAAGTGGGGATGTGGGGGCTAAAAAAGATGACCATGATTGCATAGCGTTCGCTTGTAAGTTGAAAATTGTTCTGAAATAGGTAAGAGAATCAAGTGCTTGCTGATATCTTAAGGAACAAGTCCCTTATTTATTTTTATTTTTTTTAGCCAGTTTGAGGAAGTTTGATGATAATTTGGGTTGGGTGAGTTGGTTTCCTTCATCAATCTCGAATGGATGCTAACCTCTAACCTACGATGCATTGCTACTTGCTCGGTGTTCAATGCCTGTGGGTCATCTATACGATGGTGTTCTTTGCTTTAGCTGGTGAATTTTTCTCATTGTCCTCTGTGTACAAAAAAGGAAGTGTTAGTTAATTGTCAATGCTTCTATTACCCCTTTTCTTTGTAAGTTTCTCTTTTATTGCATCATATGATCAAGTATAGATACTTAGACATTATGGCTATCAGCCCATAAACCATTGAGACGAAGGTTAATGTGGTGTGAAAGGTTGAACTACTTATATTAAAATCAGCAACTGATTTACATTGATACCTAAAACTAACAAATATTCATTTTGACTTGATTTTGACCATTCAACTAAGGAAATTAATTCACTAGTAGATATTTAATTAACTTGGGCTTGTAAGAATAGATATTTCAATCACCATTGACATTTAACATCCCTCTCTAACAGGATCAAGGTATAGAAAATTTCCTTTTTCTTCTCTTGTTCAGATATCAGCAAACTATGCTTAATAGCCTTGATTTGAGCTGATAAGTTGGCCAATTTAAATCTTATATTCTTAACAATATTGAAGAGAGAGCAAAAAAAACTAAATTTTATCCGGTAATGTAAGCACTTACCATTATTGGATATATGATCTATTAGATAAAATAAATGTATCTCTGCAGAACCGAATCATATCTCATTATATAGGAACAGGAAATGATCTCAATCCCACTTTGCTAGAGTGGTGAAAAAGAGAGATCACTCTTCACGTGCACTCCATTTTAATTGGAAGAGGGGTTCATATAAAATGAGATTCAGTCACAAGCTTCTGGTTACATGGGTAATGTAATCAATTGTGACTCTTCAGAATATGCATTATGATGATGGCTTCAAATTTGTGTGCAAGGCAATTAAGGTTTCAAATTGTGGTTGGCATTTGGGGCTAACTGCATCCAATGCAATATGTAATCAAAGCCTAATACAGTTGCTGAAGCTACCGCAATAAGAATGTTGGGACCATAGCAATGTAAATATCAGACCACATTTTTTATTTTAATCAATAAAAATGAATATCTTACAAAGCAGAGAACCTTATTTCTTTTTTTGTTTTTGTTTTGAGGAATCAAACCAGAAAACCTGAAGTAGAACAAACAGAGTTTTGTCATGTGACATGCCTGCTTCACTTGCTTAATACTTACCCCATGAATTACTTAAAAGAAAGAAAGTAAAGAAAGCATTCCATCAACTTCAATTGGTAGACAAAAAATATGGATCCAGACAATTAGACAAAAAAAATTGAACTGCTCAGAGATATTTTTAGATTAAATAAAATCATCTGAAACTAAAATGATCTTGCTGTGGTTATTTTATGGCAAAAAAAAATTTGGGTGCTCTATGGAACACAAGATTATGCTTCAGATTTGCAGGTACTGTAAATACAGCGTGCATCAAACGCAACTTAAGGCACTGTTGCAATGCACAAGCCTACTAAATATAGATGCTTAGTATAAATTTTTTTAAGCATCACCACTAAAATAAAATAAGTGAAATTAAAGAATGAAAATGATAGTTGCTACAGTTGGATGGTCGTTGAGGAAATGAGTTTCATCTTTAATGAAATAACATTTAAGTCAAGAAAATGCATTTAGGAATGGAGACTTTCATGAAAATGAAATGGAAGGAAATAGAAAATAATGGATAGGAAAAGAAAACTGTAAATATTTTTAAAACACTTCTTTCTTCAAGAACCAACACCGTGAAGTTGTAGATAAAATGTAGTATTTGGATCCCATGGTGACTTGTCCAAAATTGGTTGGCTCAAATTAATCCATCAATAAAAACAAACTTAACCTGATCTAGTACACTTTGGCATCCTATGGAGCATGTATATTCTGGTATTTCTCTTTCGAAATGAGAAACTTTAATTACATTCACTCTCCTCCTTCTTGATTGCACAATAACAAATCAAGAGTTTAGATCTTTCAAGATTTTAGTTGCAGATAAATTTTGGTGGAGAGGATGAAATGAAGATAAAGTTTCCATGATTTTTAATCTCCACTATTGCAGCCTAATTAATTTCTCTTTATCAATGCCTCATCATATCATGGACTTTTTGTTTATGGACCAAAATCTGAGATAAACACAGAGAAAGTTAATCTTTTCAAGCAGAGCCTAAAATCCAATTTCTAGTAGACTAGGAGTTGAGTGCTCCATGGTCAAGATGCTTATGTATTATGTTGGAAGATTACACAAACTTAAGTGGTGAATACGAGGTGAGAAGCCAAGTGTCTGCAATTTGTGTTCCTTTCATTTTATGGTCCCACGGTCTCGTTTTTTCATTTAATTAGGTGATAAAGTGAAGTGTGTATGAACCCTAATGATAATAATAATAATATTTGAATGGTGGGTGTGCTGCTTAGGAAATACTCATCCAAGGGTGCTTGAAAATTAATATCTTTCATACATTCTAGAGATTCAGAAAAAGAAAGAAAAGAAATTGTGATTTAGGTGTGGCAGTAGATGAATGAAATTGAAGTAAGTGATCAAACGTTGAATTCTGCTATTTATGGCATCATCCTATGCTGCTTAAGTCTATTTCGTATCAGAAGATGACCATGCGTGTTATAGTGGCAAAATTAATTACATCCTTTAATCTCAATCATATATATAATATTATTTAATTATTATTTTGTTAATAAGATATCATATATTCTTTATGGTTTTTTTATTAAGAAAATAATTGTATTTTTCTTTTAATTTTTAGATCATTGAAGTATGATTTATTTTTCTTTTTAATAATGCTATTATTAGTATTTCTTAAAAGTGATAAATAATTGTAATTTATAATAAATGAATTTATTAATAATTTTTCTATTAAGTTAAGAATTAAAAAGTATTTATTAACCTTGTTAATGGGTCAAATTTACAAAGATTATATATAATTCATAACTTAGATTTTGTTAACAAATACTTTATCTTAATATCACCTTTTTTTTATGTATTTTTATTTTTATTTTTATTTTTTCTTCTTTATTCTTGTTTTTGTAAATTGACTATATTTTTAGTCTGGAATTCTAAGCCTCGTGTATTATGTAAATATTAGGAAAAGAAACTAAATCTTCTTTTATTTTTCAAAATTTTTAAGATAAATTATTCTCTAATTAATAGTTATTGGTTACTATTGTTTTAAAATTTAATTTAATGAGTAATGTAATTTATTCTAATTTATTTTATTTTTAGAGTATAATTAAGAATTTTTTTAAAAATATGGTTAACAAAAATAACTATTTTTTATAATAAATACACGAAGAACTTGTAAAATTGGTGATTTTTATACGTAATTTCGATTTTATAAAAATATATTCTCTTTTTTTTTTTTTTAAATGTAAATATTTTTTATGAAATATAATGCTTCTATGTTTATTAGATTATGGCTCCCACTCATATGGAGGCTGAGATTTGTTGCCACTATATTAGGAGGATTTTGGAGGATCCAAAGGTATAAATGCCATGGAATTTCGTTGTGTTTTATTTTTAGATATGATGGCTACCATTTGGAATATTCACAAGCAAATCAATTATTTTCTACGAAGCTTTCACTGGTCATCTGTTGAAATAGCAATTAAGTCTATCTACCTCTCACCCAATCTCTTGTGTAAACTTTCATAAGTCTAAGTCCAAATTCAATTATAAATAAATTATAATTTTAATGTATGCTACAAAAGTGACTGACTTGACTATCAGTAGTAAACTATTATAGGAATCACATTAAAGATTTAACCACTGTAATAAGAAAGTTTTATTTTACATATGATATATGAAATAAAAGGTGAAGAAGGACTGGTTTTGATTTTAAGCAGTGGTTTTTGGCAGAGGTTCTGTAATTTTGGTTGTGCATTTATTTTATGCATTTCTGACAAGCAAAAGCCTTTTACTAGATGTATACGTATGACATGCAACAGTGTTGCAGACAAGATTTGTTTGAGAAAGTAAAGTTAACATAAGGACAAACAAAACACTGCTTCATGCAATGCAAATGAATCCAAATACCGTAAAAAGAACAAAAAAACTAAGGTGAATAAATATTATCTGAAACGGTTTGGTTATTACTGGTTACAGCTCCCATGCCCTGTGTTTGTGTCTCCCCTACCCATACCATACCCTTTAGCTTTTGTCGCAAATCTTAATATAAGCAATCTCTAATCTCTAATAAGGCCTCTCATTATTGTCCTAACTAAGTCATAAAATCCATGATTCGTTGTTTCTCCCTATGCCACCACATCTCAGTATCCATTTATGACCGCCATTGCTATAAAATCTCTCATTGATAAGACCCCATTTCCTATCTATGTATGGACCCTTCACCATTGACTCGCAGACAGACCACACGACAATCACACCGACACAACCATTTTTTCTTTGTTAACACACACATCTGACACCTGGAGTGTCCTTTTCTCACAGCAGAATAAATGATAAATAACAAATAAATCATAAATGTACATATGTAGCTTGTTAGCTCAACTCTTCACTCTACTTCTTCTCCCATTTGATTCCCTTCCCTCTCTCCAAGTTTTATGATCTCTTTCACTTCAACTACTTTTATTTCCCATTTATATCTATCCGCTAAGCAACATCATTAGCATTTGCATTTCACACGCATGTGAGACACGACACAAATAACACATCAAGCAAAGCAAGATCGCCTTGCATTGTGTTAACAAACAAGGCAACCCCTTTATCTGTTGCCATTTTGGTTTAGATAAAGCGTCTTCCTTTCCTTGTGGGTTTGCTCCTTTCTCTCCGTTGTGGCAAAAAACTACAAAACAAAACATGAGAGTGTCACATATTCTGTTGGTTCTGTTTTGGTTTCTCTGCATTCACACTCCCGCGTTGTTCTGTGCCACTGTGCAGTATGATCATAGAGCATTAGTCATCGATGGCAAACGTAGGGTCTTGATCTCCGGTTCTATTCATTACCCTCGTAGTACTCCAGAGGTTTCTCTCTCTCCCTCTCTGTGTGCTTGTGTGTGACTTTTGCATTGTTTTGAACTCAAAGAAGGGAAATGTTGCAGATGTGGCCTGACCTTATTCAAAAATCCAAAGATGGGGGTTTGGATGTGATTGAGACTTATGTTTTCTGGAACATACACGAACCAGTTCGAGGACAGGTTATGATTGTTCTCTTTCAATTTTTATTTTATTTTAATTTTGCATTCTCCTATGGCTTTCAATTTCAACATTGCATTTGTCGAAGCATGAAATGTTGAGCAGTTTCTTTGTGTGTGTGGGTGTGTGGTTTTGAATGAAAAGACTAACAATAAAAAAATTGGCAGTATGATTTTGATGGGAGGAAGGACTTGATAAAATTTGTGAAGGCAGTGGCAGCGGCGGGTCTCTATGTGCATCTCCGCATTGGTCCATACGTGTGTGCTGAATGGAACTATGGGTAAAGTTGGGTCCTTTCTGTGTTTTATTTTCTGGAGGTGTTCATGTCTAATTGAGGGATTTCATTTCTTAAAAGTGGTTTCCCTCTTTGGTTGCACTTCATACCGGGAATCAAGTTCCGAACTGACAATGAACCCTTCAAGGTAACCCTTCTCCTTCTGCTTTGAGATGTTGTCCTTGGATCCGAGTTTACTCACCGGCAACTTTGTATTCAGACGGAAATGAAGCGGTTCACTGCCAAAATTGTGGATATGATCAAGCAAGAGAAGCTATATGCCTCACAGGGAGGACCGGTTATTTTATCTCAGGTTTTTTCTTCTTTCAATTTAATAAGAATTTAATCCTAATTGCATTGATAGTTAATAGTTATAATAACTATCTTACATGTCATACCTAACAGTTTCTAATCTAAAAATCTTTACATTGGTCGTGAAATTAGACTCATTTAATAAATACATGGCTTTTTGTTATTTTTTGTTTAAAACAAATTAATAACATCCTGATGTTGAAGTATGGTTGTAAATTACAATATAATTCTGGATTTCTAATTTTGGGAGGAAGATTATCTTTGTCAATATGAGAATATTTGTACTTTCTAATGCCAGATAGAAAATGAGTATGGAAACATCGATTCGTCCTACGGTGCTGCGGGCAAATCTTACATCAAGTGGGCAGCAACTATGGCTACATCTCTTGATACAGGCGTTCCCTGGGTCATGTGTCAACAAGCTGATGCTCCTGATCCAATAGTAAGTTTTCTCCTGTTTATTTTTCAACATCAAGGGTTGGTGGTTTATGTTTACTAGATTATTTGTCTTCCTGGAAGGAGCAATCAGGGTGTTCTGTCTACATTCTCTTTACTTTATTGATACTGTAACCACCCGCAGATTAATACTTGCAATGGATTTTACTGCGATCAATTTACACCAAACTCTAACACAAAACCAAAAATGTGGACTGAGAATTGGAGTGGATGGTTAGCGTCTTTTTCTATTTAAATCAGTTAGTTATTTCAATGAAATATATCCCTTGAAATATCATCTGATAAGTTTTGTATCTCATAAGATTATATTCTTTCTTTTTTTTTTTAAATCTTTTGAATTTTTTTGGAATAAGGCTTTGTTTTTGTTGTTTTAAATTCTTTGAAATGGTAGGTTTCTTTCATTTGGTGGTGCTGTTCCTTTCAGACCTGTGGAAGATCTTGCATTTGCTGTGGCACGCTTTTTCCAGCGAGGAGGAACATTTCAAAATTACTATATGGTAATGCAACCTTAAATCTGGTGGCTTAAGTTCACTTTATATGATACTTCAAGAAAGAATTTGATCCGTAGAGGAAATATATTGATTGCTTTGACACAGTACCATGGAGGGACCAACTTTGACCGCACTTCTGGTGGACCTTTCATTGCTACAAGCTATGATTATGATGCACCAATTGATGAGTATGGTATGCACTCATTCTTCCTTCATATTGTACATCTTTTGTTGACATTGCAGACATCACAAATGTGCCACCAACTGTCAGTTGAGTGCAGTTTAGCTTCCATATCCGTTGAAGAAGATGAATAAACAGTGTTGCATGTACAATTCGTTAATTATTTATGTAAGATAAATTACACTAGACAATTTTGTGTGGATTTTTAAAAATATCTTTACCATATGCTTCAGGAATTGTTAGACAGCCTAAGTGGGGGCACCTTAAAGATGTTCATAAGGCCATAAAGCTTTGTGAAGAAGCATTGATAGCTACTGATCCAACAATTTCATCCCTTGGTCCCAACCTAGAGGTATGAATGGTTTATATTGAAAATTTTGGTCCATTAAAACATGACTCCGTGTCTTGTGATTGAATTTCTAGATAAACTTATTTGTAATTCTCCTAGTTTATCAAATTTGTAAGTTTCTTTCCCTTGAAGTGCCCTGCATATAGTGGAATACTAAGTTATTAATTGGTACACTGGCTCACTGTCATGTTTACTCTGGTTATCTCCTCCTTTTGCAATAACGCTATTGTATGCTGATGCCTATTTTCTGTCAGCATTACCACTTATATGCTTTATGAAAAATTAGTCTCTCCATAATATATTTTTTACTATCTAAACCCCAGGCTGCAGTTTACAAGACAGGATCTGTATGTGCAGCCTTCCTTGCTAACGTAGGCACCACATCTGATGTAACCGTAAATTTCAGTGGCAATTCATATCACTTGCCTGCATGGTCTGTGAGCATCTTACCAGACTGCAAGAATGTAGTGCTTAACACTGCAAAGGTGTGCCTCATGAACTTCATTTTCATGTTTATGTGGCTTTGCTAATGAGTGGCTCCCTAGCATTAAATGTGATGTTGGTTGATTTTCCCAATCATAATATATATTTTAATTGACTGGAAAGTTTAATGAATATAGTCATCTTGTGATTAATGCATCTATAGTAAAAAAATGTTATATTCCAGTCCAAGAAGCAAGTAGCATATAATAAAAATAACATTTTTTGTGGCAGATTAATTCTGCTTCTTCAATTTCAAGCTTCACAACTGAACCTTCAAAAGAAGATATTGGTTCTTTAGAAGCTTCTAGTACAGGATGGAGTTGGATAAGTGAACCAGTAGGTATTTCAAAGGCCGATTCATTCTCACAAACTGGATTTTTGGAGCAAATAAATACAACAGCTGATAAAAGTGATTACTTGTGGTACTCATTAAGGTAGATAATAGGCCTCCGATGTTGAAAGACATTTCCTCCGACCTATAAATCTCTCCTCCTTGTAATACTGTTCTTGTGTTTTTTCTTAAAGCACTGATTATAAGGATGGTGCTGGTTCTCAAACTTCCCTTCACATTGAATCTCTTGGTCATGGCCTTCATGCTTTCATCAATGGGAAGCTTGCAGGTAAATAAAAGTAAACAATTACAACTGATGGTATGTCGGGATAACCCTGTTCTTCCGAAATATTCTTATGTTTTTATGTTTTACATGATTTAGTTCATCTTTAATTTCCGGTTATGTAGACCTTGGTATCATTTTAAGGTCTGCAGCATCTCTTGAAATTGTTGCCAAATGAAGTGAGACTTAGATAGGTGTAAAGCAACATCGGTCTACTCTTGGCTTTCATTTTAGAGTGTGATGCGTCTAATAGGAACTCCGGTGGGGAATCATTATAAGTAGTCAGAATTTAAAATAGTAGACATGTTTGGAAGTTATAGATCAGAAACCTGAACAGAACTTAAATTCTTGGCTAATGAATAAAATCAATTTAAAACAAATTTCACCCAGTTGTATGACCTTATATTACGACATTATAATGTATCTAACCCAAATGAAAATCTAATAAGTTAAATTACACGAAACATTAACTACTGGTCTGTCGTACAAGAACCAAAATCTCTGGATTTAATAAATGTGTAGAAGAGGATGCACGAAGTTTTAACATGATCATAATTTTGAGTTTTTCTTGTCATGCAACAAATCGCCTTAAAGATGTTGAGAAAATAACATCAAAGGTTAATTTGAAATCAAGTAAGGACATAAGAGCAGTTGCTCCTTCCTAAAATGTTCAGAGTTTATTCTTTCAATTAAGTTCTTCTTGAATTAATTAATTTTAATTATCTGCAATATTATTGAAAATTTCTCAGGAAGTCAAGCAGGCAACAGTGGCAAAGCTAAGTTCACTGTGGACATCCCTGTCACACTAGTGGCCGGAAAGAACACAATTGATCTCTTGAGTTTAACCGTGGGACTTCAGGTTTAATTTTTCTCACCATAATGTATATTAAAATTTACAAGATAGGAAATTATGGTTTTATAGTATGCAATTATGCAATGGGTAAATGCGTATAAAAAAATTTACGAGTTAGTTTCTGTTCCACATTACCTTGCTTGCTCGTCCAGTGATTTATATCATTGATCATTATTACATCGACTAACTGAACCTTTTATACACGTCAGAACTATGGAGCATTTTTTGACATCTCAGGAGCAGGGATCACTGGTCCAGTGATATTGAAAGATTCGGCGAATGGCAACACACTTGATCTCTCCTCCCAGAAGTGGACATATCAAGTCAGTTTTCACATTTGGTTAAAGACTATTCTTTCTCCTTTGTATATAACTTAATCATGTAAACATTGGTGAGATTCATGCAAGTTTACTTGTCTGTTACAATGATTTTCTCTATTCCTGCCAATGAATTTCGTAGATCAATAAGTTCAAATGATTGAAGAAATATAGTGCTATATTTTATTTCAAGAGTCTAAAGATATAAAACAGAAGTCAATTGGATTCCATATTTCCGTTCTGGTTAAAATCATAGAATGCAGTCTTAATTTTCTTGATACAGGTTGGCCTCAAAGGTGAAGACTTAGGCCTGTCTAGTGGAAGTTCTGGAAATTGGAATTTGCAGTCTACCTTCCCTAAGAACCAACCTTTGACTTGGTACAAGGTAATCTAATTTTCATATTCTTTGTTTCACTGGTTACAAGTAAGGGAATTTAGAATTATACTCATCCCATGCTTCTAGATAGTATAATGATTCCCATCCTCCTGGCCACTTCTTTTACAACTCCCATATCTTCTTTATATAGTTTTACTCAGAAACGTCTACAAGTGTTATCTTCAACTTGTATTAGCATACAAAAATTGAAATTAAGGGAATGCTACTATAGGAAAAATGCTTCTGCTACTAACTAATTTAGTTCGTGTTGGATTAGACAACCTTTGCGGCTCCATCTGGCACTAATCCAGTTGCAATTGACTTCACGGGGATGAGTAAAGGTGAGGCTTGGGTGAATGGGCAAAGCATTGGCCGATACTGGCCTACATATGTAGCTTCAGATGCTGGCTGCACAGACTCATGCAATTATAGAGGACCTTACAGTGCATCCAAATGCCGCAAGAATTGTGGAAAACCGTCTCAGACACGGTAAGTGTTGGATATCATAAATGAGTGAAATTGAAAAATGAAAATAATCTTTAGTTGATAATATCACTTGAGTCACTAATCCTGCAGGTACCATGTACCGCGATCGTGGTTGAAACCAAGTGGCAACACCCTTGTTTTGTTTGAGGAAAAGGGAGGTGATCCAACACAGATATCTTTTGTCACAAAACAGATAGAAAGTTTGTGTGCACATGTATCTGATTCTCATCCACCACCAGTGGAATTGTGGAACTCAGATACAGAATCAGGAAGAGAAGTTGGTCCTGTACTATCACTCACATGCCCTCAGCATAATCAGGTCATCTCTTCCATTAAATTTGCGAGCTATGGAACCCCCCTTGGGACATGTGGGAACTTCTACCACGGACGCTGCAGCAGCAGCAAGGCTTTGTCTATAGTGCAGAAGGTGTTATTTAGCTTCCTCTTTCTCTTGTTACATAGTTATGTTTTCAATTTGATTTAGACTGATGACTCAAATGATCTTAAACAGGCCTGCATTGGATCAAGCAGTTGTAGTGTTGGAGTGTCCGTTGATACATTTGGAGATCCTTGTAGAGGAGTGGCAAAGAGTTTAGCTGTTGAAGCTACTTGTGCATAGACAGACATGTTGCTGCAGGAAAACTCTCCAATTGTCTCAAGATGATTCCTACTAATAAGCCAAAGTAGATTTGCAAGCTAGGAACATCCAAGAAATATAGTCAACTAAAACAGTCTAGTGTCACGTGCAATAAAAGAGAAAAAAGTCTCTTAGCTGATGCAAGATACGTGATAATGGTATTCTTATTTTTTCTTTTATTGAAAAGGATGACTAATTTCCCAACTTGCAAGACAAGTTGTTCTCATGATTGGTGTGAGGAAAGTGAACTGTAAAATGTTGAAACTTAGGAGTATGGACTTTTTCCTCATGAGACAAATTGGATTGACATAATCGTATGGTAAAGTTGGCTGAAATGTAAAAGAGTGTGTGGAGAATTTGAAATTCACAAGTTTGATCAGTAGAAATCAACCCAATGCGTTGTACTGTCATCAAGAAATTGTGAGCATTTTCAAACAAGTAAAACCTTCCATTAAACTTCAGTGCATGTGATCATTACCAGATAAGCAACTTCCATCAAGAAAATTACTGCAATATAAACATTATAGTAGGCCCTTAATTGTCTTGTATGCATACAAATACATTACACAACATGTGATCAATCTGTTCACAAAGGTTATGTCTTCTTTGTCATGACAAATATCAGTATTACAAAATCAGTTAATAGCAAATTGTGAAAACATAAAGAAGAAAACCCTTCTCTGAATTTGAGATTCCACAACTTGAATGAATGTTAAGGTTTTGATCACGATCATGGCATAACAATTGCTGAAGGAAGTTTAAAGCTGCAGGAATAAGACAGATAAAATAAAATGATATCTGAACAAAATTGCAGGAATAATTCTCAACCTGTTCACAATTCTTTATTATTAATTCTTCTACTTCATTATATGATAAATTTAAAATGTGTTTTATATTTGTAAAATATTAAATGTATTTAATTTTCATCTGATAAGTCTATAACAAAAATATAACATTACTTTCTTTTTTGGTTGAAACTACACAAAAATCTCGTCGGATAAAATTATTCTCATAAATATTTAACTCCAAGATTCAAATTCCGAACTCTGAAAAATAATTTGGCAGAAACTGATAACAACGTGGCTATCAGTTATCACATTCTGTACTCAAATTGATGGGATTAATTTGTAACAAGCAGAAGCACATAATAATCTGCATAAAAAAACTGAAGTATATAACAAATAGTTCAACCTCTCCCTAATAACTATTAGACGAAAATGATCTCTTATTATCAAATTCAACTAAATTTTAACAGTAGAAAAACTTAAAAAGGTTACTAATCATCCTAGAACAAAAAATGTTTACTTTTTCGTTGTCATTGAACCACAAAACATTTTAAGAATCTTGTTCCTATAACCATAGATTTAGAAAACAAAAGTTGTTTTTCACTAAATTAATAAAATCATTAACTCTTACAATAAATTATAGTATATATATATACACATATATATATATATATATTAAAAGTATTTATTTAAAGTACAAAAATGCTTTTATGGGGTGTCTAATAATGAGAAATAAAGAGTTATAAATTGTATTTATAGTGTGAAAAATGAGTGATGCCCAACGTGGCCAACCTGTTACCGTTGTTGGATTCCTCCTAAAAATTGAACAAAAAATTTAATTGCTATACTGCCCCTCTTTTTAGCTTCACACCTTCACAATCCCCTGTATTTATTCATTTTTTTCTTCCCGATCGATCGATTTCCTCAGCCTAGGGTTTTTACACATTCCGATTCTCCATTCTCCTCCTTATCACAACCGCAATTGCAATAGGGTTTTCGTTTCCTTCGGTTTCATTTTGTGGTAATTGCAGCTTTGTCGATTCAATTTTGGATTTAGGGTTCCGAGTCTTACTCTAAAGGTCGTCGATTCGTGCTGGAATTTCAGGCTTTCGGAGCCGCAGAGATAGGGTTCTTCCATTTTGTCATTTTCCCCTTGAAGGAAAAGAGAGAGAGGTAAATTATTGAACTTTTATTATTTATTATAATTATAATAATAGACTCTGTCGTTGACGTTTCTCTTTGATAGCGTCCAAAGCTTCTGTTCTCTTCTTATTTCTATTTTCCCAATATTATTTTATTCATCTGTAGCTTTGATTTTTATATTTTTTCTTTTAATTTTTTTTTCTGTTCCTGTTTGTGTAAAAGGTCAACGAATTGTTGGTGGTGAGTTGTGGGCTGAGCCTGCAACCGTTGTTATAAACTGGAGCTATCGCAATGTTGGGTGTGAATCGTTATGGCTTTAATTTCTGTAGCCGTTTTCTCCACCTAGCTGAATGGCATCCATTAGAATAGCAATGTTAAACGGGGCTTGAGGCCCTTCTCTTCCTCTCATATCAGGTAATAATCTTCTCCTTAAGAACTAAGTACAATCTTGTTTTATGATTGTGCTTAATACTTGCAGTTGTGTTGAGGTAACTCGATTCGGCTTTCAGCCTTTTGATGAGATTCCTATTGTGAAAGCAATTTGCAGGGTCGGCAGAGATAAGTTAGTTATTAGGATATTGGCTTTGGCCGTTTGAGGTTGAGTCGGATTACTGCTGTGATGGGAGATTATAAGAGTTTTTCATTTTCCAAAATGATTGGCTGCTGTGGTTGCTTCGGATTTGTCAAAAAACCAAGACGGCGTCGGGCTAAGCGTAGCACCAACAATTATCTCTCCCATGGCCTATTATTTGACGGAGAAACTGAATGTGATGAGTCGTGTAGTGGTGATGTTACTAGTAACACCACCAGTGGAGATGATAATGATGTGCTAGCTGTACGCAACCGTTCCGAGGATATTTTGAACTTTAGAGCTGAGAATGGCATGGTTTGTAGGCCATTTCCTGTCAATGAAACTTGCAAACTTGTTCGCTCAGAGGTATCTGTGGTGAAAGCTTTTTAGTTTTTTCTATGAAGTTGCTTTCAGTTTATAGTAAAATGTCAAGACAAGGTTGACTAGTTTTGATATGCAAGTGATCTTGGGTTCATTATTAGTGAAAAGCGAAGTCAGTGTGTTTTGATCACTTTATCGTATTCAAATCTTTGCCTGATTTTTTGTGAAATTTATTTATATAATTAGAAAATAACTGCTGTCCGTTTTAGTGACTGCTACTTCATAACGGGAAATTGGGTTTAGTTGTAGACACTATTTTACCATTTTTGGTGATATGACATTGAATTAAGGCTGAACACTGAAATGTTTGGTGTAAATTTTTTTCTGCCTATATATTGCTTTGCTTTACTTTCCTTCACTTGGAAGTTGTAACCAAAAATTTATATTTACATTCTACGTGATACTCTTGGTCTTGAATTTTGTGTCTGTTTAGTGTCTAACCCTATTGAATGGTGTGAATTCAGGCAAAACTTCTGTACTGTAATGAATATCTTCATTTTTTTTAATCATGGTCTTTATTTATATGGTATCATCCCTTCAGGATGAAAATGGGAACAAGATGATAAATGAATACGTTCGAGAGTATAAAATTGGTTCTGGAAGCTATGGCAAAGTGGTAAGCCTAGTTTTTGAGGAATTATGTTTCCTCTATTCTCATTGGTTCTACTGTCCTGAGCACCTTCCCTTATACACATTGCAGGCTCTTTATCAAAGTTGTGTTGATGGAAAGCATTATGCAATTAAGGTATGGACACTTCTTTTGGGTGAACAGGCAGATTATTCATAATAGCAGGATTTTAACAGGGTAGTAGTCACTGCTCCTGATAGTAGGGAAGTGTGACCCTGGTAGATTACTGGGCTAGCTAGTGGGGCTGAGAAATTGCAGACTGTATTAGTTTAATAGACAGAAAATATCATAAGAACTTTAATCAAATGCTCACTGCTGCATGGCAACATGCTTGTGTGCAATGTTATTATAATGACAAGGGCAAAGATAGTCATTTATTGAGGTTAATTCTTTTTAACTGCAGTCCTTTCACAAGTCTCATTTACAAAAGCTTCGAGTTGCACCATCTGAGACTGCCATGACTGATGTTCTACGGGAGGTATATATCCCTTTAGTATCTTTCTATGAACAATAGGGTTGGCCAGGGGGACCTCATTTCATGGTTGGTGCATTGGCCTTTTCTTTTTAATGTCTTTGATCATAATTTGTGGTACAACGCATTGATTATTACCTTGCAGCTAGTAGGTAGCCATCAACTGCTTCAAATGGCACTTTATCTTCACTAACAGTATATGGAAACTACTACTAAATTTGCTGTTCTTATGGAATATATTTTCATCTGTGATTTTTTTTTATACCTCAGCATGCAGATAGGTCAGATTTGGAAAATAAAAACATTTTTTTTTTCTGGTGCAAATGTTTTATGTTCTATATTCTTAGAATTTTAGCTTAGGGCCTAACGCAACCACAAAAGCTAGTTCATAGGGTGAGGGTTGCTCCCCATAATATATATATATATATATACTATTTAGGCACTATTTCTAGTTAATGTGAAAATTTAGTTTTTCCTAATACTCCATCTCTCTCACGCCTGCTATTATTGGGCTTGGTGTGTAGATAATATGGTAAATGACCTAATAACTGATTTAGGACAGGCTCTTATATGTTCTTAAAATTTGAATATAAACCTAACTCAACCTCAAAAGCTAGTTCAAGTGGTGAGAGCTCCCCGTTCATATATACTATTCAAGCACTATCTCTAGTCAGTCTGAGATATGATTTTTCCAATGCATTTTAATATTTTTTTACATTTTTCCAAGAGTTCACTTTTTATTCTGCTTCCTATTTTGTTCATTTTATGATTTATTATAATGTTTAACTCAATTTTTGGGATGTTCTTCACTGCCCCTGCAGTATTTTAATAGACACATATGTTGTTTTCAGGTACTGATTATGAAAATGGTGGAACATCCTAATATAGTCAATCTCATTGAAGTGATTGATGACCCAGAGTCAGATGACTTCTACATGGGTACTCATACTAGTATCTTGGCTTTTTAATTTAGAGATGACTGTTCCTGTAATTTGTACATATGTATTTGAGCCTCAAGTTTTAATAAGAATCTCTAATAAGTACTATGTTTAACTGCTGTTGTTTCATTTTACAGTACTTGAATATGTGGAAAGCAAATGGGTGTGTGAGGGTACAGGTCGTGCTTGTGCATTAGGTGAAGAGACTGCCAGGAAATACTTGCGTGATATAGTCTCAGGATTAACATATCTCCATGCTCATGTATTATCTCTCTGCCCAATCTTTTTGTGGTCAATGATGACTCAGTGCCCCTCTCTATCACACATACACACTTTTTTACCTTCAATCATATCATATGCCTGTAGTCTTTTTAGTTATTTTAGTTTATGTCACATTTCTCTGATTTTTCTGTACAAAAAAGCATTTATGAATTGAATAACGTGTAGACACTGCTTCAATTTTTTATCAGGCAATTTGTACGTGATGTATGCTATTCTTCTCACTCTTAAAATTAGTTTTGTTTGTCAACTTGAAGCTGTTAATATCTATTTGTTTGTCTAAAGTTGGCTGAAGTATATTTTTGATATCACTTGAAATACATATATTAGATATACGTGCTTATAAATTTTTTAACCAACATATAATTTATTGTACTTGCTCAGGGGCTCATTCATGTTAACATGCTTTGAAATAGTTTGACTATGTACTATGGTGATTCGATATTGATTTGTTTCAATGCAGAATATAGTGCATGGGGATATAAAACCCGATAATCTGTTGATTACTTGTAATGGCACAGTAAAGATAGGGGACTTCAGTGTCAGCCAGGCTTTTGAGGTGATGTAATTACTGAACTCAACGATGCTTGAAAAGATGTGAAAGCTGATGATTTACTCCAGGCCGCTAGCATTATTTTACTAGTATATTCGAAATTTGATACTTAATACCTCTGAACTCAATGATACTTGAAAAGACATTATTTTATGAGTGAATTCAAATTTTGATTGGTTGAAGGAAAACTGGTGAATTACCTTGTTAATACATCACTCCAAAGCTGAAAGCATTAATGTGTCAATTACTTAATTTAAGAGGCAGAAGCCTCATTTTTGTTGATTTATACTCATTGTGCTGATAGCACACGTCTTTGCAAGTCCATAGGAGTCTGACTCTACTCTTGCAATTATCACGACAATAGGTCCATAGCAGTTATTTTAACACTTGGTCTTCCTTCTAGGGTACATATAAGAATTTAACTAGTCTGAGGATGGAGGGTCAGGACCTAGGAAGTTGAAAATGATTAATCTTGGATAAATTTTTTTTCTAATTAATGTGTTTGACATCTTCTAGCACATCTACTCACCCCTTCACACTTCGTTCGGTGATATAGACGTTACATGTGTACTAAGATATAACCTCACAACTAACAAGGAATCAATACCTTGGTTTCATTTTCCAGGATGGCAATGATGAACTTCGTCGATCACCTGGCACTCCTGTTTTCACTGCACCAGAATGTTGTTTAGGTTAGAGGTTTCTTTTCAAGCTCGCAAGACACTTCTCCGTGAACTTCATGAAAGTACATGTTCTCACTGCAGTTTTGTTTGTTGATATTATTTAGGTCTTACTTATCATGGTAAAGCTTCTGACACGTGGGCAGTAGGAGTTACTTTGTACTGTATGATACTTGGTGAATACCCATTTCTTGGAGACACACTTCAAGACACATATGACAAAGTATGACATATATTAACTTATGATATTATTGCGTAGAATTCAGTTGGTTTTTAACTTTTTAACCTATCATAGAAATCTGAGCTTGCTGTTTTCTTCCATATCCAGATAGTCAATGATCCTTTACATCTTCCAGATGACATTAACCCCCAGTTAAAGAACTTAATTGAAGGATTACTGTGCAAAGGTACGTGGCATTCAAGTTTTCGTAGGCATAACCGTATATATTCCATGACAGTATGCTATGTTTTGCTCCTCCTCTCCCCCCGCACAAACTTTATTATCATCCTAATTTTGTTTTGGGGGCATCATTTTATGGGTTGCTAACTGAACTGTGTTGTGCAGACCCAGAACTAAGGATGACATTGGGCGATGTTGCTGAGCACGTCTGGGTTATTGGAAATGATGGGCCAATTCCTGGGTACTTATGTTGGTGCAAACGCAAGAGCCTGGTGACTGAAGATTTTGATCGGAGCACTACCCTTGCTTGACCCATACTGATTTTAAGTTGGATTTGTTATGTACAGTTTGAAAAGGCCCATTATTTTTTTCTCCTACTTGGACCCCATGAGGGATGTTATGATTAGAGGGAGTCTCCAAAGGATCCTTGAAATTTAAGCAAAATACAGCTCATGTTGTCGACGATAAGTAGCCAACTAAATCAAGTTTATTTTTGTTTTCTGAAGAAGCATTTGGTGTCTACGGACATAGAGGTCTTGTATACGGCTCTTTCGCATAGAATGAGTTTTTTCTCAAACACGTGCCGAATTGTGTTCAGTTCATATTCTATATTTATGACATTCCTTGTGGTTTTTGTTTACATACATGCTTTGGTTTAAGTTTCAAAGAATTTGATTATTCAAAAATCCACGCTAAGCTTGAATTTAGGCTTTGATTGTCAAATTTATGAAACTCCACGCCTATCCAATTATGGTCTCTGTCACACAGTGGATTCTTGCCAAACCCTTCCGGCGTAGCAACTGGCATTATATTATATTTACTTTTAATCTGCTTTTAGATGAGAAGTGAGAAGTTCCAACTCAAAAGGTATTGCAAGTATTATTGTAATGGGATATAGTTGTTATTCGTTGCATAAGTTCGGTTCTGGTTGTCGTAAACGCGTGGTACTCTTGAAGAAAAGTCTTCTTCATCCACGCAAACAAACAAAAGTAGAGGCAGTTTTTGGCTGTATTCTCGTCACCACCCTCCTTAGCCTTTTGTTTTATTTTATTTATTTAGGGTTTTTACCATTTGACTTGCAATTTAAAGATCTTCAACTATAACTGACAACTCCCCTTCTCTACGTCTCTCTCTCTCTCTCTCTCTCTCTCTCTCTCTCTCTCTCTCACTGTAGCCTTAGCCAGTGCATGGAGGAGCAACTTGGTATCCTTTCAACAAAATCAAAACGTGCATATTTGGTCACTAGGAAATGGTTCCTTCATCAAATATCCAAGCCCTTCCTACTCTATTTTAAGCTTCATACGGCACCAACAGTATATATACACAAGTTGCAGATGAACTTCCCTTCAAAAATAATTATTTAGAATCTATTAATTTATGTGTATTTATTCCCTTTCTTGTTTTCTAGAAAAAGTGTAACGAATAAAAAAATTGAAAGAATGGATTAAATAAGAGCCGTTGAGATTGGTGGAATAATCCCAATAAATAAACATATATGATGATGTTGTTGAGATAAGCTGAAAGTACATGAATAAAAAGGAAGGAACCACATCAAGCTGTGACTGATTGATAAGACCTCTCTGTCAACCGAATCAACATTCTCTGCATTCAGATACAGTCATATCAAATTTAAATTATGTTATTAAAAATAAATAAGAACATTTTTTACTCGTACTCAATCCTTATAAACACTCACGTAAAGTATTTTCAGAAGAGAAAATATTAAATAATTGTGACGAAAAATTGCAAGTTTATGAGAAAAGACTTCCTGTCTAAAGAACAGTAGTGTACAACCTAACCATTTGTGGATATTGATAAACGTTATCATTGACCAAGACCGTGTTAAATCAACGTAGAAACGCGCTGAACGTGAATTTAACGTGAAACATGAAACTAACTCTAAATTAAACTTGTGGATTCTGATTGACTATTCTTCAACTCTTAAGATTTATTTGGATGACAGAAAAAATATATGAACAATACCCTATTCTTATAGTTGGTTAAAAAATGAAACAAAAAACAATATAATGTTTATTTTTTCATTATTTTTTGAAGTATATTGGATTGATGTAAAATACTGGTAAATAATGGTTAGCAATATGGCAGGTGGAAGTAGAATGTGTAACAGCAGTTACAGTTAATAGTTAGAGTTGTATTGTAGTAGGAGTGAGGTGAGGTGAGCAGAGAAAGGAAGGAAGAATACTAAGTTTTCGAATTTGTTAATTGGAAAGAATAAAGTTGTTGGATGGTGGAATGATGTTGACATGAAAACGAAAGTTGAACAAAATGAAGGAGATATCAAATATGTGGTCTGTAATGTTCTAATTAGATTAGTACAACAAGTGATAAGGTTTTTTGTTTTTAAGATCATCTTAGTAACTAAGTATTTCACTCACGCTACCATATCACCTTATTGGATCATCACTCCAATCATTTTTCTACTTATTTCACTATTTCTCTGTCACTATAATATCCCTTCATTTACTTTTCTACAAATCTCAAACTAAACCTTGTTTTTATCCAACTGCCAAATCCATGCATCCATCTCTTAATTCAATTTTCTTTTAACATATCAAATCTCACAAACAACGTATTCATGATCCAGTTTGGTCACTTTTCACATACTAATAAAATAAATCCCATCCTATTTTATCAGTTTTCTTCTCAATTTATCATTCAACCAGATTTTTGCATTTAGGCTTTGAGAAGAATAGACACAAAATGGAAAGTGGTAACATTTACAATGTTTCTGTTGTTTGAATTTTTACTCTAAGTTCAAAAATTAAAAACATTCAACTAAGATGAAGTAAAAAAATAGTAGACCAACTTTAAAATAAATAATTTTTTTGTAAAGTTAACATGTTTTGTAAGTTTTAGAATATAAATAAATAGGTTACATTTAACATTGTTTTCATGTTTATAATAGTGATGAGAGATTAGAGATAATTTGAAGAAAGTTAGAGGGCCGACAGCAGAGAGAGAAGACAATCTTGAATGAGTGAAGATGGTTTCCTAAAAATAATGATGTCAGTTGTTGTATCGCTATCTTGGCTGAACTATGTTGCTGTGTATTCATTAATGAATAAAATGTTAAGTTGTCCTTTAAAATATGAGGGGGCATTGGCCATGAATGCATTTTTAAACTTTGATTGCATTTATCACTTTTCTTTTTGCATTTTCAGAATGAATGAAATGAATTGGCCAAAAGCAACGAGGCTTTTCAAGGTCGACAAATGGCATAATCATCCCTCTTTCTTTCCTACTCATCTTCTCTCTTCGAATAAACAAAACGTATTCGATTCTCTTCCACCTTCTCCTCTTCCTCTTCCTCCCTTCATTTTTTCCCATGCTTCACACTATACTTTTTATCATCCATTAAGAAACTTTTTAATTAATAGAGAACTTCATGATTTTTTATGTTATTTTGCAGGAAAGAAAATGAAATGAGAGAAAAAAATAAGAAGAAAAACTCTACATAAAATGACATAAATATTATCATAAATTTGAGAACATAAGGATGTGTTTGGTCTTTATACATTAAATTTATTCTCTCCTTACTTTTTCTATGTTTAAGTTTGGATATAGCAACACAGAATATGATCATAAATAAAAATCAATTAGAAGTGAGCTAAGTTTTAATATTGTGTAATTAAATGATAAATAAAAGATAAAATTGTTCAAATGATAAAATTATTCTTTTGTTAAAATTCATTTTTTAAAACATAACTTTTTTTTTTTTTTTTACAAATTATATAACATGTATCATCTTAACTAAATTATATACAAAATTTATTATCGCTTCTTTTATTGAATTTAATATATATATATATATATCATTTAAAAATTATAATTATCAATAAATATTTTTTAAAAATATTTAAACAATAATAGTTATTATTTTTTAATATTTAAATTATATTACACTTTAAATTCACATATCCAAATTAGTATTAATATAATATATATGATAGTATGTGACATATATATTTTATTTAATATATACTATAAATTATTATGTATATAGAGTGGCAAATAATTTATTAGGATAGGACAGAATAGTTATCCATCAGATATGGACTATCAGACAGATTATATCTTCCTACAATATTTTAAATTATTTTTTTTCTTATATTAAATTATTTTACATGTTAATATACTAATTATTTTCTTATTAAAGGGTAGGAAAAGTGTAGGCTAACATAGTATTACTCATCATAAATATTTAGCATTATTTAGTTGTTCAATTGCTGTAAAATAATCAAATGTTGATTATTTAAAATTAAAAGAATTAGATTATTTTAAAAAATAATTTGATATCTTTTAAAACGTTAAAGTAATATTTTTATAATTAAAATTTAAAATTAATTTTTTTTTTTGTCTCCGTTCTATTTTTAAATATTTTCTTAAAGAAATATGTTTACCTATTTCAATAATAATTACAAAAGGAAATAACTGTTTTAATCTTTTAAAATAAAAAGAAATGTCTTCTGCAAAATATCACTAAAACATAATTTTTTTTTTTAATTTAAACAGTTAATATTATATTATTTTTTATTTATATATTAATCAAAATAATGTGTTATAATTTAATACTTCGGTAGTTCGTTTTCATTTAAAACTCATAAAACTGTTACTCATAAATCTTACCGTTTTAAATATATTTATTTCACACATATCTTGAATTATTTATAATTATGTTAAATATCAGTTAACATAATTTTAATCAGTTTTCTGTATAAGTTTTCACGTTAAAATTTAATTATGTACATGATTTTGAATTAAAGTATTTTTAGATCATTGGTTTGTTTTATCCTAAGATTACTAATAATTTATTTTTAAAATAAACACTCTCAAAAATAAATTTTATTATTTTAAAAATAATTTTAAGTAAAATTTTCGTAATGCTAACATTATCTGTAACTATTTTTTCCATGATTGAAATTTGAAATAAATATCACACAAAAGGAATATAGAAAAAGTAGAAACAAAGTATTATAGGAATATTTTTTAGTAAAATTATTTCGTTTAATAATTATATGCATATATAATTTTAATAATTATTCATTGAATATTTTTATATTATATCAGTTATTATTAGATATATATATATATATATATTTTTTTTTTTTAAATTAATTGGACATTAATTTGTAGTTATATAATTTATGGTCAATATTTACTTATTTTTTAAAATATTATATGTATATATTAGTAGAGAAAAATTGTTGAATATATATATATAATAAAAAAATACTTTTTTTTTCTCTACAAATTTTTATATTTTTTTTATTCAGAATTATTTTCGGTTTTACTCTTCCAGCTAAAAAAATAAAATAAAAAAATAATGAAAAATCCAATTTTCTACTTCTTATAATATTTAAAATCACTTGCAATTTTCAATAATAATAATTGAAGGCATGACATGTTGAACACAAAATCTAACATATCACGCCTGACTGGTTTAATTGGATAAGTTTATAAAAAAATTATATAAAAATGTAATTCTTATGGCACTAAAATGGTTTAAATATTATTATTGTAAGTATTCTTGATATTTGGTTCTATATATGACAATTGAAATAGATTCTACAATATATTTTATTCCAAAATATCTCTCATGCTAATTTTCTAATGTTGAATTGAATAATATTTCATGTCATTCAAAAAAAAAGAAAAGTTTTAGACTCATCTTCACAAACTTATGTTTATATGCTTTTACACCTAATTCATATTTTAAAATATTTCTTTGATATGTTGCCAGATTTTCCTTTTAATTCTGTAGTATTCTTTATTTTTTAAAATTTAACCATAAACCAAAAAAAGAAACTATAGTAGAAGATGAAAAGTTTGTAAAGAAAAGAGTTGTGATTTATCTAAAAAAACTTACAAAACTATGTTTTGTTAAACAAATTGTGATCTTGGTGGAGAATTATTATGAAAGTTTATGAAAAAAAAAACGTGGCAAGTTGGGATTGATTTCACGGAGAGAGAAACCTATGTAGTTTTTCCATTTCTCGAAAAGCAAATGAGGTTTGGAAAATGACTTTTTGGATACAGATTTGGGGTTTGCAAAGGAATGGAGACTCCTTCTATCACACAAAATAAAGTGACATTGCTGTCGACTAGTCAAAACTTCCCTGCAAATTTCCATTCTCAATCTTCTTTTCCCACCAAAATCTTATATTATTTATCAAACAATCTCATCTTTTACACCCACTTTTTCATATTTTTCATACTTTTCTGCTCCCAAAATCCTAAATATTCTGCAAAACCAAAGCCCGTTTCTTTTATATGAAAATTTATTATCTTGTGCACCTATATTACAAAATTTATATATAAAATTCATAATAGAGAGGATGATAAATTTATGGGAGAGAGTTAATCTGGAATGAAACTAGAAATGGAAGAATTTAAGCACTTGGAAGGGTAACCAACAAATTTTATGTTATTGATTAACGAAACAGGCTTTGAAAATCAAACCCAACCCATTAATTTCATTCAACAACTTCAACGGTTGACCTCGTCAAGTTTTTGGCCACTTCAAAAACTTTACGGGTCAAAAATAGCCTAAATCCGTGAACCAAATTTGATCTTCAACATTATTCATTTTTAATTAATAAAGTTAAAGGTAGGTTTCAATGAATCATCATCTATCATGCATCTACTGTCATAATTAATTAATTAATTAATTACCACCTTTTATAGTTAAAAATAAAAACATAAAACTACTAAGCGCCTAAATTAATTAACATAATCACTTATTTCGCACTCATAACAAATAACATGTTGACTTAAAAAAACTAACATCTCCTAAAAAAACTAACATAATAATCTTCTAATCTACTTAACAATTTTTATATTAAAGTTATATATATATATATATATATATAACATAAACCTATTAGGATTGGTGTTCATAATAGTACTGAAATCCAAATAATGCAAGTTATAAAAGAATAGAATTCATCCATAAATTTGTATTTATTTTATATATATACAACTAAATGTATTTTTTTTGTAAGAATACGAGGATGTACAAAATTATGAAGAGCTGTTTTGGTTTACAACATTCTTTGATTAAAAATAATTACTTTTTAAAAAAATATTTCTTAAATAATAAAGATAAAAACTATATAAAAGAGATAAAATAAAATAAATAAATAATACAAGATATTTTACACTCTAATCGATTTTTCTAAAATTTACTTTTATTACTGATCCTTTTATTATTCTTTACAATTAAAAGATATATATATGTAGAAAATAATTAGATAAATATCATAAAAAAAAGAGAGTATAAAATAATAAGTTATAATTTTCTTATAAAGTTTGTACATCAAAGTTATTTTAAGAAGCTCAAAAAGTTTATAAAAAATCGAGAATATTGAAGAATTCTTTAAAAATATATTTAGTATAAATTTTATCTGAATTATCTCTTTTTTTTTTATATGAAAAAAAGTTATAACAAAATTAATAAATCTCCATTAATTGATTATGTTATATTTAATAAATCTTAAAATTAATCCATTATTTTAAGAAATACTTAATTATTTATATAAATATTATATGAACAAAATTAATTATATCTTAATTATTTAAATATATTTTCAGAAAATGTAAGAATTCATAAATTCCGTAAATATTTAAAACTCATGTTTGGCTATATACAAGAATCTTCAACGTTTTTTTTTTTTTCATTTTTTTTTTATCTAACAAGATTCCTTAATAGATATGAAAATATAAGTTATGCTTTGTATAATATTATGTCAAAAACTTAACATGATCGCGTGGCAAAGCAAAGAGTGGTTTCATTGGTCTTAAATTTTAACAATTATAATTTTCTAATCATATTTAAGTTTTTTAATATAAATTAGGTAAATTATGAAAGTGAAAAATAAAATAAATTTAAATTCATCTAATGATTATTTGAATCAAATATTAGGTAAAAAAAATCTATTAAGATAACTTCAGTCTGTGAATAAATATGTAACAGATAATATAAATGTTACGTATAGAAATAATTTATTGAGACTATGGGAAAAGAGAAAGAGGATAAAATTAGGAGAAGAGGAAGAAGAAAAAAAGAAAAGAAAAAAAAGGTAGGAGGAGAAAATGGAATTAAAGGAAAAAGAGGGGTTAGAATAGAAAAGAAAAGTAGAAGAATTGTGTAATTTAATTAATTATTTATTTATAAGCTATAGCTGGTAACTCGCACATAGTACCTCACTCATTCCATTCCGTGTCGAAAGTTGGAAGTTATCTAAGCCAAAGCCCACTTTCGGTTTCACTCTCTTCGTTTCTCTTTTCTTCTCTTCTTTCTCTTCTCTCTTTCCGGCAACACCATGCCTTCACGCCCCACACACCAATTCCTCTATTTCTGAGATCCGCACCTTCTCATCCTCAGGTACCCTTTTTCCACATTTCTATTTCCTCTCTTCCCCGCTTTTCAAAATCAATCATTTTCTTTTTCTAAATTAATCTTTTATTCGGATCCGAATCTGGCCCCTGCTCCTTCAATTGGATCAGACCACACCCTTTTCCTCATATTTCATTTTTTCACCTCACCTTTACCGTTTCAATCAACCTTGTTTCATTTCCTATTCTCGTCTATTTTGCAGATGGTTCTCTCTCCCTAGCTTGGAATCAGGCACGAGAATTTGCTGGGGGAGTTTCAATTTCCAATCCTGTCGGTCATTCATTCGGTATTGCCCTCGCGTTTTTCTCTCTCTATTTTCGCCAGCGTTGTGGTTTTTTCGTTTCTAGAGGGGTGGTTTGTTTTTAAGTGAAAGGCAATTGGGGAATAGTTGTATTGATTAAAGATTGGTGGCATGTCGATTGTGTGATGAATTTGTTTTTATGATAGAGGCGGCATATGAATTGAAGGGATTTTTGGGATAATAATAATAATAATAATGGTTTTTGCTTCTTCTGCCTTGCATGGTTGATTTTCCATCTGCTATGGTTTTGTTGGGGTGTTCCGAAGATTCCTTGTTATGACAAAGAAATTACGTTTGTCTTGTTCTTTGCAGGCGGCAGAGGATGGACAGAAAATGATTAACTTTCTCGAAATGGATAGGGGGGAAGGAGTGAATGATGGTTTTTCTGGACCTGGACCAAATGATTCGCTTCTCCCTGGTCTAATAGATGATGTTGCGTTGAATTGTCTTGCTTGGGTTAGTGGATCCGATTACACCTCACTATCGTGTATTAATAAAAGGTTCAATAAATTGATAAATAGTGGGTATCTATATGGGTTGAGGAAACAATTGAGGGCTGTGGAACATTTGGTGTATATGGTTTGTGATCCTAGAGGATGGGTGGCATTTGACCCGAAAGTAAACAAGTGGATGTCATTACCTAAGATACCTTGTGATGAGTGCTTTAACCATGCAGACAAGGAGTCCTTGGCTGTGGGTTGTGAACTGTTGGTCTTTGGCCGGGAAATGATGGAGTTTGCCATTTGGAAGTATAGCATGGTTTGCCGTGGCTGGGTGAAGTGCCAAGGGATGAACCAACCTCGCTGTTTGTTTGGATCTAGTAGTCTTGGTTCGATTGCTATTATTGCTGGAGGAAGTGATAAATATGGAAATGTTCTAAGGTCGGCGGAGTTGTATGACTCTTCATCAAGTATGTGGGAACTTCTACCGAACATGCACACACCACGTAGATTGTGTTCTGGTTTTTTTATGGATGGCAAATTCTACGTGATTGGTGGAATGTCAAGTATAACTGTTTCATTAACTTGTGGAGAGGAATATGATCTCAAGACAAAGAATTGGCGGAAAATAGAGGGTATGTATCCATATGTTAACGAGGGTGTTCAGGCACCTCCACTTGTGGCAGTTGTGGATAATCAGCTATATGCAGTTGAGCATGTAACTAACATGGTGAAGAAATATGACAAAGAAAAGAACACCTGGAATGAATTGGGGAGGCTTCCAGTCCGGGCAGATTCTTCTAATGGTTGGGGGTTAGCTTTCAAGGCTTGTGGAGAGCAACTTTTGGTTGTGGGTGGACAAAGGGGTCCAGAAGGTGAAGCAATTGTGCTGAGTTCGTGGTGTCCTAAGTCAGGGGTCAGGAATGGAACCATAGATTGGCAGGTACTTGGTGTGAAGGAAAACGTCGGGGTGTTCGTGTATAATTGTGCTGTTATGGGTTGTTGAGATAATTTTAGATTGACTCAACAGAGGATGCTGGTATCCACAATCTGACTTAGCCTTGAAGGGTGCCTCCATGTTCAATCACCTCAATTACCGAGTTAATTGTAGCAGGGATAGCTTTCCCTAGCTCAGAATTTGGTTTCTTTCTTTTAACATGGTTTATTTGGATGTATTTCTCACATTCCTGGTCCATAATTCTAAATTGCTTTTCAGATTACTGAGTAGGCTTACATAGATATGTTCTGTTATCTTTTTTAGCCAAATATGTAAACCAATAAATGAAAGATTTTCATTGTTTTAATATTCATTGTTTTAATATTCATTGCTTTGCTTGCTGCTTCAATATATATATATATATATATATATAGTATGTTTGTCAAAATCTATACCGTTGTTCATGATTAGAGAAATCTAGTGTGTCTTAGGGGAAGGGGTTCTCAAATTGTTGTCTAACTAGAGTTTTAAGAGTTGAATTTATCTGAGATGTAGACTGTAGTCAAGGGTGCTCAGAAAAGTTCAAATGATAGAGACCGCCGCTAATATTTTGCTCACCAATCTATCACCACATTTGGCTCAAAATTTGAATGTTACATTTGAAGCATAGGTGAAAACAAAGTTACCAACTATTTTGAAATCATTTTCTTCGTGCTACCTTTTTATGTAACATGAAAACGAGGTCCCCTCATGTCTATAATGTGTTCGTTCTTCTTGTCTATCCGTCCAGCTGTACTTCCTGAATTAAGGTCTAGTTTTCTTCTTCCTATTTATGTGGTATACACTTAATCAACAATGTGACCTCAAAATAATTTCTCTTCTCAAGCCTTGGAAGATTAATTGGGACCATGCTTCATTACTCTATTTGATTCCTTTGTCCTCTGCGGTTTGTAATTCATTATTTAATGCTACACAGTCCTTAGTACATCGTGTACACTTCATCATCAATTTGATGTTGAGATGAATAGATGGTTTGACCTCTTTCCCCGCCAACCAACTACGTGATTGTGTGAATCATGAAACAAGCCTCAGCGCAATGCCCACTTTATTTATTGGTTGATCATAGTTGCACATGCATTTTACAAACTTATTTTAAGTCATTCCTTGACATTGAGTTATGCTATACTTTTCTTTTACTGTCATAAGATGTTCTCAAATTATTTGATCCAGGAAGTGTAACTGTCATTCTTTATTTTTATTTTCCTTCACACTTTAAGACAGCAATGAGTTAGAGAATGATATTCATTTTATTTATTATTGTTTGAGAATGGAATCTGCTCACTTTTACTGTAAAGAACTAAAATTTTCCTCCACCCAAATTTTTTCAACATGCTTGCCAGATTTCTATTGGACAACTGTGCGTTGTGAATAAATTGGTTAATGTTTCCATTAAGTGATTTCGAATCTTGTTCAATAAAATGACTTATGCAACTTACTTCCTCCTAGAGAATAATTACACAATACCAATTAATCAAAGGGATTCGTAAGTCTAACAATTTTTTATTACTGATATTTCTGCAGAGAGAGAATAACGAAGGGACAAGTATATGATAATTCAATTCCTTTTATTTTAAATGGACAAGTATTAAAGTAAAAGAGAGTAAAAGAGGTTATCTACTTTATTTTTGATAGATTTAACTATTAATCTATTTATTTTATTCTATTCTATTTTAGTATTTTAATTTTAGGTTATGAAAAAAATTAAGATTCTACAGAATCAAACTAGTTATATATATATATATATATATATATTTAACTCCTGTGATTTCATTTGAATTCTTAATAATTTAATTTATTTATGTGTGTGAGTGTGAATTAGTATAAAAAAAATATTTTAGTAAATTAATATATTTAACTTACATTCTTTAATAATTTTTAAAATAAATAAAATATAAACTTACAAAATTTTTTACTCACTAAAAAATAATGAAATTGAGTTGATTCACATTAAACTGAAGCTGTAATTAACCAACTATATGTGATATTAACTTACAAATTATTACCTTACTGCAAATTTTGGTATTTGATATGATTTTTGTTACTTTAAATGTTGAAGGTGTTCCCAAATACACATTAATAACTTTATAAATAACGCAAGAATTAAAACTTAAAATATATTTGGATAGGCGTTTCATGTGACAGATGTGGATATAACAAACATTATTCAAATTAATCTTTCTTATACGACTGAATACACTTGTGAGAATATATATGAAACCGTGTTTTACTGTTTATGGATTACTCCTAAAAAACCATTACTTTCCGTGCTAATACACTATTTTGTTAAAACTGGGCTTGGGCCAAAAATAAGAAGCCCAAGTCTTTGGACCAAGAGAACAGAATAAAGTCGTTATTGTTGTTTATGTGAAAAGTAAATAAAAAGAGACTGCAAACAAGGTTACTTATAAATTCCATTTAGACAGTGACACCAAAGAGTAATACAGTTGAATAGTAGCATAGTTTGGCCACAAATTTCGCTATTCAAAGTACGAGGAAGAAGGGAAATGCTAAAACAGAATCGAAGCTTTGGGTTGGAAAGAGAAAAAGGAAATGGGGAATATTATCGGAAGCCGGAGAAGGAGACGGCGCCACCCCACTCCACAACCACAACAAGTTACAGACACAAACAACTACGTTGCAATTCCCCCTACTTACTACCCAAATACCCTTCTTCCACGTTATCACCTCTACCCTCGATCCTTTCCTCCACCACCTTACTTTTACCGCGAGAAAACTGTCCTCATCAAGAATGATGTCAATATTCGCAAGGACAGTCTTTGCATGGAGCCTGATAAGCTCAAACCTCACCATTTTCTTCTCACTTTCACCTTTGATGCCACTGCTCCTGGATGGTAATGCCTCCTCCCCCCACTTCATTCTTTCTGCACAATTTCTCACTTTTTTACTTCTTACCATCGATTCATACAAATTATGAATTTAATTTAAATTATGTCTAGGACACTAGGATGTTTTAAGTTGTCTTTCCAATGACACCTTAGTAAATGGATCTCAGGTCTCATGCTTGTTTGTTCGTCTTTTAAAAAATACGTCCAAATTTATTTATTTATTTTGGTGATAGAATTTGTTCTAGTTTAATCGTCTTCCTGCTAGATTTTCACGTTGTTAGTTCGTATCTGATATGATTCATAGATTGTTTTGTAATAAAAAATTTCATCCACAGGTATGTGGTGTGGATAATCATATGTTCTCTTAAGAGATATTAATCCTTTAAATAGATTTCAATGTTGATAAAAAATAAAATTGTACCTCCAATTAAGTGTAGATAATTCTCTAACCAATTTTCGACATTCATCTAATTCATTCTCTTATTCTTTTCGTTTTAATTCATTCTCTTATTCTTTTCGTTTTAAGACTGTGGAGTACCAATCATCTGCAGATTTATGGGATTTATATTTAGAATATTTTATTTATATATTCGACTATCATATTTTTATTTTCAGATTATGTGAATATTATGTAATCAATCAAGTGTTTTATTATTTATAAAAAATAATCTTTTAATTTTAGACAAATTAATTCATTCTGAATGCTATAGTTTGGAAACCTAAAAATCTTATTTAGGTTGTTTTATAGAAGAAAAACAATTAATATATGTGTTTACTTCATCACCAGCTATTGACTGCTGTAAAAGTGATGTGTGAAAATTATGTTATTTAATCCTTTGCTCGATCAGTACACTATTATTTAATCCCTTCATTATGTTTGCTCGAATAAATGCTGTTGATATAATATGAGATAGCTGTCATTCTTTGGTTTTCTTTTTTCTTACGCATGTCCTGTGTCCTGAAACAGCATTACCCTGATGTTTTATGCCAAAGAAGCTTTAGATGGTAAACTGATAGCATCAAAGGAGGGATGGCTTAAACAAATTTCAGTGCCTTTTCAAGAAGGTATTTGTCAGAATTTTAGACAGCCTTTTGGAACTGGCATTGATATCTCAATGTTAGAGGAGACAGGAGTAACCGAAGAAGATGATGAAGAGGTTTATCCTCTTGTGCTGAAGGCCGAGACTCGACCATCAAACTGCTACGACAATGAGAGAAACCGATCTTTTCAAACTACTTTCGCTTGTTTTGAGAAGAGAGAGAGGGGTGAATACAACGTCCAAGTAATAAAACAGGTTCTCTGGGTCAACAGGAAGAAGTATGAACTGCGGGAGATATATGGAATTGGGAATGCTAGTGATTTTGCTGACCATAAATCTGGTGGAGAATGCGTAATTTGTTTGTCAGAACCACGAGAAATAGCTGTGTTCCCTTGCCGACACATGGTAATTTTCATTCATCCGTTCTCCTTTTATCTTCCAACTTCTTGTTCTGCTTTTAGGTTTAGTTTGGTAATTAATTGACTGGTGTTTCAGTTGGTACTGCATGTGATAGATACCCATTAGTTAGTTAGGTTAGTTTGGTCGAAGAAATAAAAGGGTTTATGTTAGAAAGAACGTGATTGAATATCTGGAGTAGTGTATTGGTTCCTAAGGGCTCTCTCTAGTTTCATTCAATAAAAACCAGTTCTTTCTCACTGTTCTGATACAAGTTCTATAAGTATGATTGTGTACCTGTCATGTAAGCCACCTTCTTGTATAATTGTTTTTAAATGGATTCACTTCAACATAGAAATGCATGCTATAATTGTTATATTATTTGGTTTAACTGTTCAACATTATTTTGTGTAAGTCTTTGATTGCTGCAATGACTTATTATGGTTGAATTTGATCTAGTGCAAGATACTTTTCTCTTTCCAATTTGGATCACATTGTAATATTTGTAGGTTAGGTTGAGAGTTTCAACTTTGTACTATAATATGCTTTATTTGATGCATGATGTTTCCACATGTTTCACTCTATAGGCACATCGAAGCTAGATTGAGAATTAGAACACTAATAACTTTGAAATGCTGAATGATGGATACTTCTCTTTCTCCTGATTTGGATGATTGTCCTTATGATATTTGCTGTGCAGTGCATGTGCAGTGACTGTGCCAATCTTCTGAAAGTTCATACAGCCCACTGTCCCATTTGTCGGCATCCAGTTGAGAGATTTTTGAAAATTGAAGTAAATGGATAAGGTGATCAGTGAAGGTCTCCATTCAATTCAATGTTAGTTACTTTTCTTTCACGGTTTACTCATTTTCTCAAATCATCCTTCTTCCCTGGCTAGCTTTGGTGTAGTGAATAGGTGTTGCAAGCTTCAAACAGAATAATATTGTCATACTCTTGAATAACTCAAATTCCCGAATTTGCTCTTTTACAAGTTATTTGACACCAAAAAGTGTTTGTTATATAAGACTTGTGTAAATTATTCATATAACTCAATAGAAATTAAACTGAATATCTCATACAAAATTATAACAAATTTTATCACTTAGCAAAATTGATATATAAATAATGAATTCAATATATAATGATTTATATAATTCAATTATTGATTCACTATTTGGATAATAAATTATTATTCTTATTAAATCAATCACATGTAAGATACAACTTTTATTTTTTTGTTGTAAGAACAAACTATGAATCAGTCCTTGGTTTATATTTATTACTTCTATCTAGGAGATGTAAAAGGTGTTTACTTTTCTTAATTCTCTGTCTTTGCTCACATGAATAATATTTTGCTTCTATCTCTATTTCTTAAAGTAGCCACTATATTAATGGTATTAGTTAGGTGGTGGTTGTTGCCAACTCCTCTCATAGGAATTTTTTTCCCTTTAAAATGAAAGTTGTAAATACGTAATTATAATGATTAATTGAAAAATTAATGATATTATAATGTAATAATTAAAATTTAATAAATATTTATAAACTAATTATATCTTTATTTTAAAAAATGCTAATCCGTTTTCAGTCAGAAGTTTTTCAAGAACATTTTAACTAAAAATATTTTTTTTTTCTAATAAAAAATTCTAAAAACTCTTAATTTTCTATTTCTCTTAACGATGATAGTGTCTGGATTATTCATCATTGAAATCAGACTTTCTCTAATATTCCAGAAGCAACCAAATTGATTTAAAATTTGCATTATAAACTTCGTGGCTTGGAGGTTGCATGGAGAAATAAAGAAGTAAAATAGCTGACCAACTAAATTTGGGAATGAACAATATTAATCGAAAAGCATTTTTACGAAAAGAGAAAAAATAAAAGAAGCATTAAATGTGATATGAGATCTCGAGTATCATACCTTCTTCCTTCCTTGTCATGTACTGTAAATGAGTTAAGTCGGTGACCATCCCTTCCTTTTGCTACATTTTCTTTCTCCATTTTCAATTTAATTTAAAGTGATAGGGCACATTTATAGTAGATTATGATTAGGAATGAGATTAAATCGGTTTTGTAATTGAAAGTATTGACATAAAGAAAGAAATATGTCCCCATCAATTGTAATATGTTGGACTCTTAATCTTATATCTGACCATTCGAATGTTGTGTGTCGTCTATAACACGTAATTAAAGTAGTTGTTGTTGTAACTAAAGTGACCTACCAGTGGAAGAAAGTTAAGGGTAGTCTTTAATTATTTTATTTTCGTTGCTTCAAGACCACAAGTATTCCTGGGAAACCCACAACTCTGAACAACATTTCCCTGTCTACTCCAAATACTAATGTCCACTTCCCTGTTTTATAAGGTACTTTTAATTCAATACATGCAAGCAATCAAAGAATAAATAATAATTGATAATAGGTTGACCATTAAACCTTTCCTTTGACTCAGGCATATATATCACTGTAAAATTACACTTAAAACATCCTATCAAATCATTTACTTGCAAGTTTTTTTCTTTTACTCATAGATCATGAATCAATTATATTTATATGCATACTTTTTCTCTGCCTAAGATAAAACAAAACATATATAGGAAATAAGAAAATTTTGAGGTTTTTTTAAGGAATATTTGAGGTCATATTCGACCAATTTTCCCTTGAGACCGAATTCGCAGGGAAAGAGTATCGAAATAAGAATATTAAAGCACAAGTTCCCTACCATATTAATGGTGGAAGAAAGGTCTAGAATCATTAAATACAACTGCTGTTAATTTATTTCTCAGTTTGTGTCCTGTTGTCAAGAGTTAGTATATGTGTTGATTACTATCAACGTCACTTAACGATCATCACATATAAATAATATTCAAAATGCTTAATAATATTATCTCCCACTAACCTTTCGTCCCAATTATAAGAAAAAACAAAATTGTAAATCAACACAACGTCTTTACATATTATATTTCGACTTTAATCCTATAAAATAGGATAGCTAGTATTAATAAATGTCTCTGTTATGCATTAGTATATTAAAAATAGATGAAGAGTGAGGAAATGGTGAAATGATTTGATTTGGTGTAAGAAAGAAGAAAGTGTTCTTTAAGCGTTTTGGAGTAAAAAAAGATGAAAAGTAGTTTTGGCTTTCCCTTGCTCTCAGAAAAGTTATTTGCAGGTAGTGAGACAAAATTCAGAAGAAATGCGTGACTCCCCGAAAACAAGGTGAAAGTAAGGGAAAGTGCATAACTCAGTTACCTTCTACACCGCCATTCCTCGTCATCCCACGTTCCAACTTCAGAACCACCATTCACTGCTATTCACTGCTACACGTTAAACTTATCCTACACTTCATTTTCTCTTTTTCTTCTTTTCCCATTTTCTTATTGTTGCAGGAGCATTCATTTTGCGTCACAAAGATATAACATTTAAATATTTTTAGTTAAAAATATTAATATCTTATCTATTTGTAATTATTATTTATAATTTCATTTTTTATCACCATCATAATATCGATACCAAATATTTATTAATTATATTTTAAGAGACTGGAATGAAAAAGTTATATTCGGTAAGAGCAGTGTAAAAAAGTGATATTCTGCAAGCATGGATTATTTGTGGGCGTTGATGATGAGTATAAAAGTGTAAAAAATTTGGTACGTAATGCATATTGTGAGAGTCCGGACATAGTGGAGAAAAGAAGTGTGTGTGGGAGTGAGAGGAGGAGAGAGTCGTACGTTGTTTCGTAAATGTTCAATTTCGTCTGTTACCCAATTTAAGCCGTTTCACCTTCTCGATTCACAAACACGCGCACTAAGCAAACAAAGTGGTACTACTACTCTTAGTATACTATTCTGGTTAGTTCCATCTTGTTGCTTTGCTTTGTCACCAGAAAATGAGTGCTCAAGAAAAAGAAAAGGAAAAACATCACGCGCTTTCGTCCAATCGAACGGTTTCTCTTCCACTTCACATGGTACTGCATACAAACATACATACATACATACTAACTATGTTTTGCTTTTAACTTCTTCCTCCTTCGTATTTTCGGAATAGCCAACTTTACTAGTTTATCATTCAATTCAATTCCGTATTGTTGTGCTTGTAGGTGGATGATCCAATGGGGGTAACCGATGAAAACTTGCATGTAAACAATCAATGGAAGCGAGAGAAACTTCAGCTGGAAATACCGACCAGAACATCCGAAGAGTGTTCTCGGGATTTTGTTGGAATAAGGATGCCACTGACCCCAAGTCCCACTCCTAGTCATAAGAGAGTGAATTTTCTTGTGACTTCTCGCTCTGTTGATGCTCCAAGGCCTTCTTCTTCAGCTTCGAGAGGCAAATCGTCCATGAGAAACATCTTACCAAGGTTCGGCTTCAAGAATCGTCAATCGCTTGATGTTGAAAAGGCTGTTACTGCAGCTTCTGAAGCTTCTTTTTCTGGCCATCAAGAGAAGTCCTCAATCTCCAGATCAGTGTCTCTCACCAAGATATTCACTCCTAAGATTAATAGAACGTCTTCGTTGCCGATAGAAGAAATTGGGCGTGCAAACGTAGAATCTGCTCTTGGTGGAACTCTTGGTGCTTCTCCATGTGTAAGATTTCAAGCCTAGGGCATTTAAGTTTTAAAATCACAATTAATTAATGAGAATCTTGTCTTTTAATAACAAAGAATTTGACATTAGGATTTCATTATTTGCTAGATTTCTTCCACTGAAATTAAAATTATTGTTGAGTGGGGACTTATAATCAGGGTAAAAAATTATTTACATTGAGACTGTATGAAAAGGAAAATAGGAATGATGAACACCAAGGTTTTAAATCGCTGTTATAGTCTAGGTCAATTTTGCATAACATTTATTAAAAATTTTCAATTTATAATGAAGAATTAATAAAACTCCATTCTTAATCATGTTGACTGGGACATGGTGTACCGTGTAATAATTTCTCCCTTTTTTTTTCTACTGTCACTTCTTTCTGGTATTCAATTTTGGCCGAGTCATGCATCATATAAATGTGCTTTAGTCTATTTGGTCCTTTTGCAGGGAAGAGAGACCCAGGGGATGATAGCTCGTTCTCGTTCAGTGCCTGTCAATAGCAAAGAAAAAGGCATAAGGAGAATGGATTCAGTTTTCCGCATCATTCCTTCCACTCCTCGCGTAAATGAAGTGAATGAATCAACAAAGGATACTGGTATCTTGTTATATGCACTTGAATAAATACTCATCACAAATAATAATTTTTTCACGTCAAAACTCTAACAAGATTCTCTGGATCGTCACGGTTACGGCATGTCATTGTCAAATATTATAACTTACGGAAAATATTAACATTATACTGTAATTATATGACTTCTTTTTAACATATCCATTATTTGGTTATAAAAAATTGACATTTCATATTACATTGTACATAATTATCTGTATCGTGTAATTCCTAGAAGTTCCTATTTGAAATAATAATTTTCTTTTATGGAGTCGTATCTTTTGTCTTCTAGGCACTTAAACAATTTTCCTTTTAAAAAAAAATCACACTTTTTTCAATTCATCTTAGTTTAATTTCTAAATCTAGAATGGATTGTTTCAAAACTTGCATGCACTTGTTAACTTGAAAGTCTTTCTTGGCTCAGAAAATGGTGATGGTGAAGATATTGCTCAAGAGGAAGCGGTTTGTAGAATTTGTCTGGTTGATCTATGTGAGGGAGGTGAGACATTAAAGATGGAATGCAGCTGCAAAGGTGAACTTGCTCTTGCTCACCAAGAATGTGCTGTTAAATGGTTTAGTATCAAGGGTAACAAGACCTGTGATGTGTGCAAGGAGGAGGTTCGGAACCTCCCTGTCACTCTCTTACGGATCCGAAGTGTTCAAATTCAGAATACTAGAGCAAGGTCTGAGCAGGGAGATGAATACAGGTATGTGTTTTTATTTTCTTATATAAAGACCACTACTAGTGTACCATGAATATGAAAGTACGTTTCAATTGTGAGCTAAATGGATACCCTAGAATGTTGTCAACCTGTTTATAGAATCATACTAAATATGTTAACAATCATGAATCAAGCCACATCCTGCCATTCCATCATTATTTAACCGAAAATTGCATTACTGTTTATTAGTTACCACTGTCTTTCTTCACATACACCATAATGGTTATGGCACTATCTATTATATGGAGCCAAGTTTACTGTCCTGCGTCTAAATTGAAGTAATAAACTTGCATGCCATCTCAGAACTTTTCATAGGGTTTGGTTATCCAGTGATAACTTTGTGACATGAATAATCTATTTTACATTTTTACTTTCATAACGATCAGATTCAGATCCCTGACTTGTTGTCTTAGTTGTAGGCTCGTTCCTAGCAATCTCTAGTTCAAATTGCAACTCTCATGCTTCAAGAAGCTTTTAGAATTTAATTTTGCAATCAATATTTTCCTTGAAGTTCTGCAGCCTATACTAGTGTTCAGTCTTACAAGTTACAGATGGAATAGACTGTTGTTATTGTGTCTTTCTTGGTACTATAAATTACTGTTACGCTGAACACTTCTCAATTTGTCTGTTCAATTTGACAGGGTTTGGCAGGAGCTCCCAGTGCTTGTTATTGTCAGCATGCTTGCCTATTTCTGTTTCCTGGAGCAGCTGTTGGTAAGAATAAAATTCCTATCACATGATTCAGAACTATCGAAGTTACAATCTTTGTATATAGCCAAGTTGTTGAATTCTGCAGGTTGGAAAAATGGGAACCAAGGCAATTTTCATCTCTCTTCCATTTTCATGTGTGCTTGGTCTACTCTCCTCCGTGACATCAACGACCATGGGTAGGTTGACAAAACATACTTGATAAATATTGTCAAGATACTCGTCTGTGAAACTCATCACACGGTCATAGTTTAGTTTAAAAATCGAAAATGGTAAACATTATTAACAGAATCTTGTAGGGTTTAAAATAATGTGGCAATTGCTGATTGGTTTATTACATATTACATGATACTTTTGGAGAATTTTGCTAATGCGTGGTGTGGTTTGGTTTCACTACATATGCAAATCCTAACTTAAATTTTGTTTTCCAGTGAAAAGCAGATTCATCTGGATATATGCATCTGTCCAATTTATGTCGGTGGTCCTATTCGCCCATATATTTTACCCCTTGGTAAGATTTTGATACGAGCTAAATTCTTACTACTAAAATTTTCTTCACAGGACGCCAAGATTGGTGTGAGAAATAAATAGTTAAAGGGATCAGCCATTGAGGGTTGGTTCAAATATTGTTTAGATGGATTGGCTGTGACAAAAAAGTTTTTTTCAAATCCATCTTAGCATTGTAAGCTCTCAAGCTTGTGACATGTCCCGAATGATCACATATTGAGACCACCTCTTATTCACCTGAATTTTTTATCACCAAAAGGAAGTCAAATGATGTAACTTCAACTTTAGCACTTAGTCAAATGTAGGACAATTTGTTTGAAACGTGATCCTACACGAAGAATCGCATACATGTAGACTAATTTCATTCTATTACTTTGTCAACTGCAGGTTGGTAAGCATGCGGTTTTGTCGATCCTTCTTGCAACATTTGCTGGGTTTGGTGTTGTGATGAGTGGAAGTTCAATTCTTTTGGAGTTTTCTAGATGGAGAAGAAGATGGCAAGCTTTATCAGACCAGCAACGTGGTTCTTCAGCAATGACACAAGAAGGACGATCAAATCGAACTGTCAACTAAGCTTAAGCTTAAGGGAATTCACAAAACTGATTGTCAATTGTCATTGTATAGGCGATTAAGCCCTGGCAGGATTTTACTACTGTGTACATATGCACCAGACTTCATGTACAGCAAAACAAGAACATGATAATACTATCCAAATCCTTACTGTTAGACAAATGATTGGATCTAAGAATTGGATTTTTCAATAAAACCTGTCCAAATGGTTTTTCTAAAAACTTTGAAAGCTTTCTTCAAAAGATTTTAACAATTGATTTATTTCTGAGATAGATCGGATAATTATATATGTAATTCTAATCACACTTACTACGCTATACGAATATTATGATTTTATTGTGATTTACATTCAGTCTCCAACCAAATTGGCTGAAAATTTTCATTAAAATTCTAAGAACTTGCAATCAAACAGAGCAATCAGTATTAAAATTCTAGTAACCTTGACTCACAGGGCACTTCCTTGAACTCTTCAAGAAACCTTGTAAAAAATTGTAAGAACCCACTACAATTAATACTCAGAATAGGTATTACCTTAATCGTGTGCTTCTCTTGCTTGAGTCTTTGAGAGACTTTCGCTACGTGAAGGTCATGATGCCATGATTCTTTGTCATGATTTGTAACTCCCTGACCCTCTTATGTCTTTATCGCTATGAAAATGAAAAACTGCAACTGTAATACTATAATCTTTAGGTTTATTGTGTCGGCAATCATGTTGCATTAGGTTAACTTTATGTTTTTTTTATGAGAATGTTACTCTTGTTAGCTTCAACTGGACATCTATATACTGATTTTCCTAACGTGTTAGACTCCTAAAATTTAAAAACTTCGAACAATTAAAACTATAAGAATAAAACATAATTAAGCAAAAAAAACAAGAATAAAATCAAACGACTTTAACCATACAATCAATCAATTATATTTAAGTCACCTAGAACGTCAAGATTTATTACTCCTACAATATTGATCACCTACTGAATCAAACATATTAGAGCATTTATATCCATGTGCCGGGGAAGCAATTTTGAGAAAGAAGAGACACACTTCGGTGAAAACTCTCAATGTTACAGGAAAAAAAAAAAAAAGTTGTTTGCAAGGCATTGTTGCTTCGGAAAGCAACATTGTTTTGTCCCTTATAAGTAAAGAAAATGCAAAAAATGAGTGATATGTACATGTGGGTCTCATTGTACCTTTGGTTCTTATAAGTATAGAGATCTACTGCTTTCTTTGAATTATTTGCATTGAGAAAAGTAAAGATGAGTAAGTAATGTGCACATGGAGTATCAAATGGAATTAACTCTTCCCAGTTACAATTACAGCTCCAATGTGGATGTTATCATCTAATCATAACCCAACTTCAAATCAACAATCTCAAAAAAAATATATTTCACATTATAATCGAGGAATGTTCTTTATACACCAAATAAGTGATTATATTACAACTAGTAATCATACTAGCTTCAACAAATTACTACTAACTGAGATTTATAATAAACTGCTTAAGCATCTTATATGACTAGGTCCAAACCTATTTTTCAATTTCCTTTACCATTTTTTTTTAATTCAATGGAAAATAAAGAAAACAATCATTAGCTAAAGTTACCCATAAAAGGAGATATAGTGAAGATGAGAAGTAGGAAGGTAATAAAAAACACAAAGGAATTACATATTTTCAAACCCTATAAGAGGTAAGAGAATGAGCTAAATAGTTATCTTTTTACACCTCATTCTCTATTAAGGATGTCTAAAAACTTTGTAGTATAATAACATCACCATGAAGATGGCAATGAGAAAAAAATCTTCATATTAATAAATTGGTCAGCCTTTTTTCTTTTTTTTTTAATTTAAATTTACGTTTAAAAAAAGATTAATTTCTAAAGTACATAAAATCAATTCTAAATACAATATTCATAATTAAAACATTTATATATAAAAACTATTGGAAATGATTTTATTCAGTTAAAATTCTTTCTTTGAAATTTATTATCTGAAATATAAATAATTTTTTAGATAACTCACCAGCCTGTTCAATTAAATGAAAGAGAGCCCTCACTTGATATCCATTATATGATTCTAATTTATTTATATTAAAAATTAGAAAATAAAATTTATGAAAAATTGAAAGAAACATAATTGGCCCAAACCACTGGAGATGATAGTGACGGGTTCAGAGTTCACATGGCAGAGTTAAACGCATGTGCAGTTTCTTGTTTATTCCAAGTGTGATGAGTGGGTATGTTTGGACATTGCATTATTGGCTCTCACAAATATCGTTCCTTAAAGATTTGTCCAACACTTCGCAATGACAAATGTTTCATTCTGGCCTCTCTATAAAACATGTCGGAGCTTTCACTTACTCTAATAATTCCGATTAGTCTCATACCAATCAACTAAACAACCTTATGTTTCAAAAACACAATAAAAAATATAACTTAATGTATTCTTTAATAATCCACTGTTATCTTCATAACTAAAGATAAAATCATTATATTTAATTATAAACTCAGAGATGACTTTGTTCCTCCTTATCTGTTACTTCTGCAACTCAATCAGTGACCTATAAATAAAGTTGAACAAGAACATGAATGTTACCACTGTTATTTCTTACTTCTTCACAATATTTTATATTTACTTACTATTTAGTTTAATTTTACTGATAAAATCTATTACCTATGTCAGGATATTATATTTACTAATCTGTCCCTAAAAATTAAGTGTTGGTCTATCGATAATTAATCACATGGAGTTGGACCTACTTTATCAATTTACCTTTTCATCTCTTGTTTTTTTTTTTTTTCAATTTTATTTTGATTAATAATATTTTATCATTATATTATGAATGATTTAATTGCTAATTTTTGGACATAATTAGTATTTTTATTAAATACTTTAGACTTAAACATGCTAAATAATTTTCTTATCTTTAAATTATTAAAATATAATTATTTTTCACTTAATAACATTAATTTTATTTTAACAAGATAATAATCCAATTATGCAATTTGATTATTCATGGTGGACTTTGGTTAAGGTAGGTAATGGTTCTGATATGTCTGCTAATGGCGGCACATTTTTTTATTATTCTTTTGGCGGCTTTTTTATTTTTATTTTTTGACGGCGGATATCCCTAATCTAAGTCTGCCATTCAGTATATTCTCTTTTATTATAATAACAGTAACTTTGGCTGGATTACACTCTTTTAACATTTTTTTTTTCTGTTATTAACTAAATTTATTAAAAATTATAAAAGTACAAGTAAAGATATGAGTGTTACAATTTTTTATTTTCCATATTTTTTAAAAAATAAAAAAATATACATTTAAAAAATTGTGTAAAAAGTACTAATTTATTTCTATTATTCTCTCTTTCATCTCAAATATGAAAAATGATTGAATATTTGTTAAAAAATAAACAAATTTCAACTAATTTTATTTTATTTAATTATATTATTTTTAAATATTTTTTTAAAAGAAATTTTTCATTCTTATATTAACTTCAGAAAGGTAATTTTTTAAAAATTAATAAATGAAATATTATTAATCATGTTCATCAATATTTAATTAATGTCCATTAGTTTTTATCTATTTTTGAAGACAAAAATCATGTAATAATGTAACCGACAAACTCATTCGAATGTCAAATTGCATATAAATTGTCTACATCCCTCCGCATCCTCTACAACACTAAATCAATTATTCGTAAACAGTTATATAAATATATATTTTATACTTAAATTTTTAATGACCACTTGATGTGTATTCAATGGTGATGATCACTACTGGAGAGGCATTACAGCTGCAGAGGATCATACACCTAATTCAGAACACATTTTTCTCGTGTTGTAGTCCCCCTCTGTTGGGGACCTTGGGCTTGTGTCATCATCACGCTGGGTGTATATAGGACATGAATATTAATATTATTTAATTTTTAGTTATTTACGTGTAATTATTGAAACAGGTTATTTATTTATTATTTTTTTAGAAAATTATTTTCCAAAATACAATTTCAACATTAAATATAAACGTTTTTTCTAATTACTCTTCCCCGTTTTATAATTATAATTATTGTAGTTTAAAGTTCTTTTACGTATATTAAAAACAACAACAAATATATTATTTTTAAAAATATATTTTAATGGAGAAAAGGGTAACTAATTTGAAGAAAAATTTAAAAAGAAATGGAAATAAGTAAATAAACACATGGTATAATTTCAACATCCATATCATAAGTAATTACTAAGACAAAAAATATAACAAATAACGACACATAAGTGAGTGTTTTTAGGATACTTAATAAAAAAGAATGGTTTAAGATTTAAAATTTATTGGTCCCACAATGTGACTTGATTTTAAAATAATAATGAGTGAATTATAATAACTACTTATTGAAAAGAAAGAAATAAAAAGAAAGAAAATATTAGGGTTGGAAAAGGAAATAGGAAAAATAGAAGTGGAGAAAAGTAAAAACGGCACATGTATGGCTGCTAGCGGTAAGGATAATAATAATAATAATAATAATAATAATAATAATAATTATTATTATTATTATTATTATTATTATAATAATAATAATAATTGTGTTCATAGCTGGCTACGTACCAAGGTTTTGTCCTGACTCCTACAATTTCCCATCCACTCACCACACTCTTTTCAAATAGGGAGTAAATTTTTTTGTGTTGGAGAGGGCTCTGAATTTTTGGTCCATCACCCACCACACCCTTCTTCTCATCTTCACCAGGTAAACTATCTCATTTCAATTCAACATTTTCAGCTACAAATGAAAAAAAATATTCTGGTCAATGTTTTATTTTCCCCATTGTTTCTTCTTGACTGAATATAATATTTTGTGACTTTGAAATTCGTCACAAGAAGCAAAGATTTATTGACTGCTTGTTTTGATTAAATTTTCGTCGTTCTATGGTGTTGCCACTCATCGGCTCAGTTTATTTGAATCTCTAATCTCTGAGTTAAGGTACTGTTGCGCTTCAGAAATGGCTTCCGGAACTGTGCCAACTTCGTTTTCCACTCTCAAGACATGGGATTCCAGTCTGGGGTTTGCAAAAAGCATGGATTTTGTGAGAGTGTCCGATTTGAAGAGCATGAAATCTGCGAGGAAAAAGGTATCAATTATCAGGAACTCGAATCCTGGCCAGGATATTGCCGAACTTCAACCCGCATCCCCAGGAAGTCCTCTTCTGGGTATGCGTTTCTTTGCTTCAAATATATTTCTTTGTTTTATTTTACTGTTTTGAAGCTTTTATTGTCTTTTTCGTCCATCAATTTTCAATTTTCAATTTTCATCCCTAAATGTCATCTCTAACGACTATTTGGGTGTTTCTGCTTAACTATGAGTAAAATTGTTTTTTTGTTCATTAAAACGGTTATAATTTAGTTTTAGCTCAATAAAAATTTAATACGTTTTTAGTTCCCACATTTTATCAAAAGTAATGTTATTAGTCTCTCGTTAGAGACTTAAAACAAGTATTTCTGTTCAGATTTGGACAGATTAAAAACATACGTTTTCCTTCTATTATTTTATTTTCAGTTCACCTGATCCTTGCATAATATTTTGACGTAGTTCCTAGGCAAAAGTATTGTGAATCAATACACAAAACTGTCAGGAGAAAAACAAGCACAGTGATGGTTGGTAACGTGGCTATTGGTAGCGAGCATCCTATAAGAATTCAGACTATGACTACAACTGATACTAAGGATATTGCTGGAACAGTTGAACAGGTTATACAACCGTTAATTCTGTTTTGTACTAATAACACTTGCTTCTGGCCAATTTACAGTGTTATGCCTATCTATTTTTCTCTATGTAACTGCCTGCTGGATGGAGTAGTTATGTTGATTTGTCTGTTGTCTATTGGCAGGTTATGAGAATAGCAGATAAAGGAGCTGATCTTGTGCGGATAACTGTTCAAGGGAAGAAAGAAGCTGATGCATGCTTTGAGATTAAAAACTCCCTTGTGCAGAAAAAGTAAGCTTAAATTATAGTTATTTAAAGGACACGGTTGATGCTCTAAGCATATATTATTTATGTATTCATCTGGGTCCGTATTGATCTTTGTCCAGCTACAACATACCGTTGGTGGCTGATATTCATTTTGCTCCAGCTGTTGCTTTACGGGTAGCTGAATGTTTTGATAAGATTCGTGTAAACCCCGGAAATTTTGGTACGCACTTCTTCTAATTTGTTCCTCAGTCTTCTTTCATTTATTTTCCTACTGTTGACTTTCGTTCTGAATCCAAGATGTTGATCTTCTGCAGCTGATAGACGAGCTCAATTTGAACAATTAGAGTACACAGAAGAAGACTATCAGAAAGAACTTGAGCATATTGAAAAGGTTAGTCCTTACTGAAGATGTGGGAATAATATATCTTTTATGTAATTGAATATACAGAAAATGGATGTGGAATACTAAATCATTCTGTTCACAAGATTCTTTCCTTACCCTTTATTTAAAAAAAAAAAAAAAATATGATTTTACTGAAGTTGAACAAAAGTCTAGACAAAAGATTTGCAGAAATGTGTCATATTTATATTTTCTTCTTGATGCGTGGAAACTGGAAAGTATATTTTCTTCTTTTCAATTCCTGTTAGAATTAATTAATAATATCATGACTAAAAATGCCAGGTTTTCACACCCTTGGTTGAGAAATGTAAGAAGTATGGAAGAGCAATGCGCATTGGGACAAACCATGGCAGTCTTTCCGATCGTATAATGAGCTACTATGGAGATTCTCCTAGGGGGATGGTAAGTCCTTCCCCCTCTTATTCTGCATCTTCAATACATCTTTTGTGTATTCATGTGTGTCCCTCAGAATTTTCGTTCTTACCAAGCAATGATTGGACAGGTAGAATCTGCTTTTGAATTTGCAAGGATATGCCGAAAGTTGGACTTCCACAATTTTGTTTTTTCTATGAAAGCAAGCAACCCGGTTATCATGGTTCAGGCATATCGCTTACTTGTAGCTGAAATGTATGTCCAAGGCTGGGATTATCCATTACACTTGGGAGTTACTGAAGCTGGAGAAGGTGAAGATGGGAGGATGAAGTCTGCAATTGGCATTGGAACTCTTCTTCAGGTACGCATGTGATTGATTGCATAATTAAAGGAAAATTATTCAAATTGCCATAAAAGTGAAAATATTTTTCTATCTGTGTATTCATTACTGACTTTCTGTGTATGTTGACAATATGCTGTTCATTAGGATGGATTGGGAGATACAATTAGGGTTTCTCTCACAGAACCACCAGAGGAGGAAATAGATCCTTGCAGAAGGTTGGCAAATCTAGGAATGAGAGCTTCTGAACTCCAAAAGGGGGTGGTATGATTCAAAATAACAATTCAATAAGACATGGCTAAACTTTCTAAATTCTGGTATCCTCAAATACTAAGAACATACCTTTGATAACATTACTTCCATCAGGAACCTTTTGAAGAAAAGAACAGACGTTATTTTGACTTCCAGCGCCGATCTGGTCAATTGCCAGTGCAAAAAGAGGTTATATCATAAACTCTTTAAAAATACTTGAAACCCTATGCACAAACTGGGACATTGTATTTACATTTTCCTTCCTTCTTCTGGCGCTGCTCATGCATTTATTACTGAAATATCCGTCTTCATACAGGGTGAGGAGGTGGATTACAGAGGTGTACTGCACCGTGATGGTTCTGTTCTCATGTCAGTCTCCTTGGATCAGTTAAAGGTAACATTTGAACAACTCTTCCCTTGTTTTCTCTTCTGTTTGTCTGATGGATTTCTCTACCAGTATATCTGTTTACATGCATCACATTTCCATTCCCTTTGTTTTTCTAATTTATTTGGAGGTAGGTAGTCTCATTCTGAAAACTTTTCCCTCCTGATTTTTACAGACGCCAGAGCTCCTCTACAAGTCCCTTGCTGCCAAACTCATTGTTGGCATGCCATTTAAGGTTTTTGTTACTCTATTTTAATGGATGAATGTGTTCTGGATTTAAACAAGTAGTTATTGACATAGTATGCTCTATATGTTCAGGATCTGGCAACAGTAGATTCAATTTTATTGCGGGAACTTCCTCCAGTGGACGATGCTGAGGCTGTAAGAACCTCCACTGTGGCAACCAAGTCTAAATAAACGCATTTACTTGTTCTACTTCATTTTCCAGCAAACTATTTTATGTATCAATAGTTGTGACAATTGAATGATTTTTTTTTTGCTCTGTGATTTCGGATACTGTGATCAGCGACTAGCACTCAAGAGACTGATAGATATTAGCATGGGGGTTATAACTCCTTTGTCAGAGCAGCTAACAAAGCCATTACCCAATGCCTTGGTTCTAGTAAACCTGAAGGAACTATCTACTGGAGCTTATAAACTTTTGCCACAAGGTGCTGTTCATTCTGAGTCCCACTCCCCCTACTTTTAGATTCCAAATTAATTACATAGACGTCCCTTCAGTTTAATAACATTAAACAGACTTTTGTTTTGAAAATTATGTAGAGTTCCTTACTTTTAAATTATAATATAAAACCTAAAGAGGAATCTACATCAGTTAAATTTAAAGTCCGGAAGGTCAATAGAATTCTATTTTAACTTGTTTTTTACTCTGATAACATCTTTTCCTATTCACTTCAAATTCACGTGTGATCTTATATCAATTGGTAATCTATCAGGCACACGCTTGGTTGTGTCAGTAAGAGGTGACGAGTCTTATGAAGAACTGGACATTCTTAAAGGTGTCGATGCTACTATGCTTCTCCACGACCTGCCTTATACAGAGGACAAAATTAGTAGAGTACATGCAGCCAGGCGGTGAGAAAATTATACATGATTAATTATTTTTTGCAACAATCTGCCATTGTGAATCCAATGCATTTAACCGATTGACCTTGCTTTCTGAGTTTTATTGATGAATACTAAATACTAAAATATAATTGATTGGTGACAAGTATAATTCATCTTAGCTGCCTGTATATGATTCCATTCCATAAAATTAATCTTCATTGGTTCTTAGATTTTTCTAATCGTGATTTCTTTGCATTGGTGTCAGGTTATTTGAGTACCTATCCGATAATTCTCTAAACTTCCCTGTTATTCATCACATTCAGTTTCCAAATGGGATTCACAGGTAATTTTCCTAGTTACGGTAATATGGAAGAAATAAGTAGATCTTGTGAAAACCTAATCATTACTTCTTGTAGGGATGACTTGGTTATTGGTGCTGGTTCTGATGCCGGAGCCCTTCTGGTTGATGGGCTTGGAGATGGGCTTCTTTTGGAAGCCCCAGACAAGGATTTTGAATTTATTAGAAACACCTCTTTCAATTTGTTGCAAGGCTGCAGAATGAGAAATACAAAGACAGTAAGTAGATCAAGCGCAGACAAGACATAGATTGACTAGGAAAAAGAAATATCCATGTTATTTATTGATATGCCTAACATGAACTTGCAGGAGTATGTCTCATGTCCATCGTGTGGCAGAACATTGTTTGATCTTCAAGAAGTGAGTGCACAAATCCGGGAGAAGACTTCACATCTCCCTGGGGTTTCGGTAATCACCTTATCTTTTCCTCTCTAGATCATGCTCCTAGCTCCCAATTGCAACTGTGTAAACTGATTTCATTTGCACGAAATGAGAAATGCCTTTGATTTACTTTGTTTACTTTCTCCTTCATCAGATTGCAATCATGGGATGCATTGTAAATGGACCCGGCGAGATGGCTGATGCAGACTTTGGGTATGTGGGAGGCACTCCTGGGAAGATTGATCTTTATGTTGGAAAGGTAACATTCTACATACCCAAATTACTAAAGCTTAACAATATGAAAAAGAAAACTCAATTTGTTTTCAATTTTCTATGTATGCTGAACGGGTTTTGTCAATATGTTCAATGAATTGTTACAATTACAGACAGTGGTGAAACGTGGAGTTGTAATGGAGCATGCAACCAATGCCTTGATCGATCTAATAAAAGAGCATGGACGTTGGGTGGACCCTCCTGCAGAGGAGTAAAAGAGAGTTAAATTTTGGGATTGGCATCCAAGGCCAATGTAAGATGATTGATTATTGTGATATCCTATTATTATAGTGTGTAAGTTAAGCAGTGAAAGCTTAAGTTGCAGCATAGTTTGAAATTCCTTCTAGCAAATATCCCAACTATATCTTGGGATGGGGAAATAGACAGTTACATCATGTATACAGACAATACAATGTTGCTTTACCCCCATCAATAATACTAATAAAACCAGTGGGATGATGTATCCGTACCGAATTAGACAAGCAGTATCTCCATTGCTCAGATTTCAAAGGATGATTACCTTTTGGTTGCTATTAACATGGTTTTCATATATCAATGCATGCATGAGACTCAATTTCTTAACGACTCGTTCCAACCGGTTTAAGCCATCATAGTTGACAGAAAAAGTTAGAAAAAGAAAGGCAACTAACAAACGAACAAATTCATACCCATCTGCACTGTGGGTTGACTACAGGAATTTGACTTTTCAACTAAATCAATTAAATTAGTCTAAATTGATTTGATTAGTTTGTTTGTTGAATGAGTAAACATGTTTTATCGTGCTACATAGTCTATGTATTAATAATGTAAAGACTTTAAAGACTTTTTTTTATACTTTTATTCAACAACAAATTATTATTATTATAGGATAAATTTTTTTATTTTATAATAGCTATTCTATAATTATGCTTGCTATGAGTTTTAATAGTGTAAATTTTTACGTTGATAATATAAAGAAATGAAATACTTATTTTATTTCAAACCTAAATCAAATTGATTGCAATTGGTTCACCTTTCAAAATTATTTTTTTCAACTTAAACTAATTCAATGACCCAATTAAATATTTTTTAAGACTTTAAAATTAATACATTTTATATTTTATTAGTATTATATCATTTCTCTTGTTTTGACTTTCGTATCTTGTATTATTAAATCATTTTAAATGTGTTTACTACCTATCTTTTTTTATATTCTAGGTAAGGAAATCAATGAAGTATAAAATAATTAGAATATATTGTTAATGCTAAAAGTACAGTATTATCTAATCATGAAGTGCATGATAAAATAAGTGTATAATAAAATTTAATCGACTTTTGCAATAATTACCTTAAATAACACTTACAATGATTTTGTTTTTTAATAATATAAAAAAATTATACCAGTGCATTAATTTTAATCTCAACAACTACCTTCTGAAATTAAAAACTAAAATTATTTATTTTTAATATAAATCAAATCAAAACTGGTTTTATTCAATTCTATTTCTATATTATAAAGTTGAATATTCACATTATATAATATTTTCACTCTTCTCTTTCTCTTAATGACCTCAATTTTTATATTTTTATTTTTCTCATTCTGTAGTGTTTTTCTGCATTAACATTATAAGATGAATAAGGTCTGTTCATCTTATTTTTCCAAAATTGCTTTAAATAAAAAATAAAAAAATTAGTATATTATTTTGTTTTTGATTGCTACTATTTTAATAGATAGTTTTGGGAGGTGTTTAAATTACAGTTACATCTAACTCAACATATGTTGAACTTAATTTACCACTCATTACTTTTTGGTTTATGCATTTGAAGGAGTAAAATTCCCGTTTAATATCATTTCAATGGATTTTCAGGCACACACTTAATATTTGCGTTTATAATTATATTTGAATTAAATTAAAGTAATTAAAAGAAATTATATTAATTAGTTATGGAAAAATATTGTACATTTAAATATATTAAGAAAACCTGTGTAGCAATTAAAATAAAATTTGAAAACTTTAATATTAAAAAGCTTGCTGATATATTGTATGTGTGAAAACAGTTAGTTGAGAGATAAAATTAAATATTCAGGTGAAGGTTAAATTAAATTAGTTAAAGTATGCTTTAATAAACATTCTCATAAAGATTAATGGAAAAAAAAGAAAAGGTAAATGTTTTTTCATAAACTAAAATTAGGTTATCTATGTGTTAATTTATAAAAAAAATTATAATTTTTTTAATTATATATAATTCAATTAAACTTATGACAAACTTCTTTTTTATACATAAATACTTACAAACAAGTTTAGCTTTTAAGTAAGTTAGTGAGAGTTAAATAAGGTTTAGAGCCCAACAAAAACGCAGAGACCACACAACGAAGAATGTGTAACGTTTTTTTCCCCACTTTTTCTTTTTGCAGACAATATATGTTGCTGAACTCATATCTCATCACCAGCTCTTTTAGCAACTGATATTCGCCCTCTCTTAGTTTATCTTTCTCATGTCCAACATTTCTTTTTTGTTTTAAATATTGCTAAAGAAAATGATAAAAAAAAATGAAAATATAACACAAAAAAACTTATTTTTGTAGTGTTAAATTTTTTCCTTAAAAAAATTAACACACCAAAACATGTTTGACAAACATCTTCTAAATGAAATAGATTAGAAGGCTGCACTCAACGTAACCAATAGAAACAAAAATTAATCTATAATAAGAGTAATTTCAGAAAGCATCTCAAAATACCTGTAAAAAGTATATAAAAAATATTTAGTGAAAATTAATATATAATGTATAAAAATATTGAATTTATTTATTATTTTTATTTGTAAGTGTACTCAGGATCGTACAACTGTTAATATTTGGCGTCTAAAGATAAGAATCAAAAGAAAATGAAACCTCGTTTTTTCCAGTTTCCTAAACGTCAAATTGGTTTAAATAATGAATTAAACCACAATGCAAACACATGGAATATATTGCTTTTTTCTTCTTTGGGAGAGAGACTGTAAATTATGCCAGCGCCAAAACTCCATTCATCAATGTAGTTTTAACGTTTTTCTCTCTTTCTCATTTTATCAAATGAATATTTAGCTAAGCTAAGAATACTTTTATAGAAATAATAAACTATTTTTTAAAAAATAAACTAAACCAAAAGAAATGCCAAATCTCTACTATAGTCGCGAATATAAACAAATTAGTAACTAACGAAACCTGATTACTCAAGTTTAATAGAATATCTTTCTTAAACATATTTTTTTTGTGTTCCAAAGTTAAATCCTCATTAAGTAAGAGAAGTGAACTAAGCATCACTCAAATCATCGGCTTATTAATTATTTATCTTAAGAATAATGCATAAGAAATAAAATTCTAATTTATCATCAATAGACTTTAAAACAGGGACACTCTACTCAACCAACGGACGGGTATGTATCAGAAAAATAAGAAATAAATTTTTCATAATAAATAAATTCATATAATATTTTTGTAGTTTTTTCCTTCATGTTATTAACCAATGTATTTCATAATGTAAGAAAAAATATGAAACATGATTAATGTTGAATATTATGAAAAGAATACACATCAGAATCTCTATTACAAGCAGCAAGAGGAAATTAAATGTGGAAAATGACGATAATGGTTTAGGAAGAGAGAAATGCGCGGCAAAGGTGACAGATGAAAAACAAATTAAAAGAATCTAGAAATTATGTATAGAATAAGAAGAAAACAAACCTACAGAGGAAGAGTGTGTTCAGAGAAATTCTCTCCTTACGGCGTATGCATACTGAGACCGCCGTATGTTCTGCTTCCGCTTCTTGTACACCATTCCCGCCAATATTATCACGCTCGCCGCCACGATTACTCCGATCGCTAATCCTGCCTTCTTGCTCCCGCTCAATCCTCCTCTTGAAGAGTTTTCTGCTCTGTCATCCTCGTCGGCGTGGCTAATTTCAGCCGGAGATGGCGCCGGCGAACTTCCCGGCGAAGGCGCCGGAGAGGAGCCGGGACTCGGCGAAGGTGGAGGTGAACCTTGAGGCGAGCTGGCCGGGGCTGGGTTCGGAGCGTGGCCGGACGGAGAGGGAGAGGGAGAGGGTGCAGCGGAGAGAGCGAGGTGCAGTGAAAGAGAGAGGAGGAGGAGGAGGAGAGAAAGAGGAAATAATGTTGAGTTTGGCATTGGTTAATTATTTGTAAGAAAAATGGAAGAAGAAGAAGAGAGAAATAATGTGGATCTGAATTGTGAAGAGATGAAGTGAGAAAAGTGTTGGAAGTTGAAGATATGAAAAAGTGTAGATCTGAGTCTTCTAACTCACAGCATGCATGAAGTCAGGGAATGCAAAATCAATTGTTGACGCTTCCTTATCAGTTATGACTGACATGCAAAGCCAAAGGAAAGGTGGATTCTATGCATTTCAAAAGATGGAAAACTTTGCTTTTCATTTAAAATTTTAATTACGAAAGAACTTCAAATTTTCTATGGTCAATTTTTTTGGACAGATTCTATGTTACGTCTATCTTACGCTCACGCACGTTGATCCACAGTTTCATATGCCGTGTATTTATCCCACACGAGATATAAATGGTATCTCATGTTCTTACTTGCAATTTAAGGGTGATGAATGGTGTGAATTTAGTTGTGATAAGTCTCTGATATTTATAATCAGGATATCAGAATAAATATTTAATTTAATCTTTGAAAAAATGTTATTAAATAAATCTGAAACATTTTAATTCTTATATTTATTAAATGTAAAGCTAAAAGTATTTCATATTCATAATCTTGTTAATAAAATATTTAATTGTGTAAGATCAAAGTATTCTCTATGGTTTTTTAAGGTCCAATTATGCATTTACTTTTTTTATAGGTAAACAAAGAAGTTAATGGAAATTTTAAAAAGAAAAAATAAATACTAAATACAGTTAGATGATAAATTTTCTTACTGTGAAATATAATAATATCCTTCAAAGTGATTATACTGAAACATTGTAATTAATACTGATAAGAATATTTACAAAATACTTGTTAAAGAATTAACAAATGAAACATATTTAAAGAAAAAATATATTTAGTGGTATAGTAACAATATTTTCATATTTTTTTTATTCGTAACAAGGTACTGGAACAATATCTATTAATATTTGATGTGTAAATACAATAGAGAAAAGAAAATGAAACTTGGCCTTCTCCTATCTCCCAAACGTCAAGTTGGTTTAAGTCATGGAAAGCTGTCAATGGTGATGGAATGAGATATAGAATTTGCTATGTTCAGAACACGTCAATTCCATTTATAGGTTTCTATTTCAAGAATTTAAATCCTCTTAACCATGTCTATTTTTCATTAAAATAATTTGGTTTGATTTCGTAAAATCATTGAGTGGCAAAATTTAACGAAGGGATTGATCTAGATATATTAGTTCATAATTTTATATAAAATATAACGTTTTACTAATTTAGCTGTTTATTATTTAAATTGTTCATATTATAAGGGATATCAATAAAAAAGACTAGTTGATATTAAACTTCACCAAACTATTGGAAAGCATTAAAACGGTATTTTTTTAAATTATCAATTTAAATAAATTTGTAAAAAGTTACATAAATAAGTAAATAGTGCTTGGAAATATGAATTTAAAGAAAAAATGGTATTTTTAGACCATAAATTTAATTTTAATTTTATTTTTTTGAGGAATTAATCAATATAATATGATTTTACAATTTTTTAGAAATGATATTAAAATTTTGTAGTTATAAGTAAAGAATGAGATTTTTGTAAATGTTTTTTACTAATATAATTATAGTATTAATGATGATTTTATATTTCGTGAGATGGAATCTTAAATAAAAGAATAAAAAGTTAAATAATATATAAATGAAAAAAAAATCATACATAACTTTAATATTTTAGTTGGAAAATAAAAATTTGATGTTGATATGTTTATATTATCCACCAACTATAAAATCTATATGTAATAAATAATATAGAATCCGTTGAGAGTTATTGCCGATATAGTATAGAAAAAGAGACATGAATTGTGATTAGGCCAATTTTATTTATCTTGCTGAGGGAAATAATAGACAATGAAGAAGGGTTTTGGGATGGTATTATGGAATCCGTAGAGGGGACCAACCAACCAACTTCATATTCCTTAACGAGAAGAGCAGCCTAGTAATCAGGATGAAGCTTAACCCATCAAATCTTGCAAACAGTACCAGTTTTTACCAAAAAAATTTAATACATCATAATTTTTTTTTACAAACTTTTGACAAAAAATTATCAAAAAAATAAATTAAATTAAAATTTTGAAGATGAAATGGTACTCATAAATATAACTTATCTAAATTTATAATTTTTTTAAAATTATCCATCTTAATGTTTTTGTCAAACATAGTTCTTATACATATTAATTCTCATCTCATATTAATATATTAATAAATACCACTAACTATTAATTCCTCAATATCATTAGTTATTGATAAACATCATTAAACATTTGCATAAATGAGTTAGACATTTATTAATATATTTTACAATAAATTAAAAGTATAATAAAATAGTAATTAATATATTTGAAAGTGAGTCCATACTTATTATATATTTCTATAGGGTTAACTTTCACATAAATTACTTGTATATGAAAAACCCATAATAGTAATCAGTCATGTATATGTTCAGCCTCTACTACATGTTTCTAGAACTACAACTCACGTCCATCCATCACACTGGGCGGAGAAAACATCAATTTTCTGGCGTTTTTCTCCGCTAAGGCCATGTGGATTGTGAGGTTCCCATAATAGGTAAATGATAAACGAACTTTAATTATTATGAGTGGGGCAATAAAAAGAGTAAAATATAGGAGGAATTTATTGAAGTCTCAACCCAAAATTCTAAAATGCCCAGAGTTGTAAAAATTGAAGTTAATAGTAATAAATATGTTGCCTGGCAATTGTACCCCTCCGTCCCGCCCTTTTTTATTGGCCAAGGGTGAGAAGAAGTAGCTGATATTTTCTACCTCAGTCACTATGTCATCATCAGTCTGAATTATAGTTTTATTAAAAATAAATACTTTACTTAACTCTTCATAATTCATCCTTCACATCACTATTGCTACTCTGGCTCCCTTTGGCATCAGAGCTCCCCTTGGCGTTAGAGCTCTCGGATTGAGTAGTTGAGGTTGGTTTCTGGAGCTTGAATGGGATTGATGCATGTTTCTTGAGGAACTTGTAGAAGGCTACCACAGTACGATCTGTATCAACAGTAATCTGCATACACAATGAACCAATTATATATTTTTGAATCACCCAACCCAATGATAAGAGCATATGCAGATCTCATACACATTTACACGAGCATAAGCATATCTAGAATAGCTAAATTGATAAAAATATGCATTGTTTAATATTCACTTACAGGGTCAAAACTCTTGTTTCCTGCTGGGAAGAAAAGCAGAGTGGGGAATCCATCAGGCTGCAAAGTGAAAACAAAACAATATCGACAATTAAATTCTCAGATCTTTCATTACTCAGTAAAGATGCATTCATTAAAGGAATAATGGATTCGGATTGAAAACCCAAAACTTAGCAAGAGTTGGCACTAAACACCGTTTGTATTGATAATTAAAAAATAACGTGTAACAAATACTTGCAACTAAAATCTGGGCTTACCTTAGCCCTAGGATGCTCATTTGTTGTTCCATCCATCTTGGCTATCACGAGAGACTCAATACTACGAAGATGTTTTGCAAGCTTGTCGTATATTGGCTCCAGTGCTTGGCAATGACCACACCAGGGAGCATATATCTAATTCCAACAAGCATTAAATTAAAATGATAAAGGTGCAGATGCAAATATTAGTCAAAAAGTAAATGGTCAAAATTTTACCTCAAGGAGAACATCCTTTGACTCATCCAAGACAATTTCATCAAAATTATTCCCAACTACTATTTTCACATCACCATCATTCTGTTACCAAGTTAACAAACACGTTAGAAATGAAAAGCTGAATTGATAGGACATAATTGATGGTGGGAAAATAAAATAACATACAGTTTCAGGAATTGGATCTGACTTGTAAAATGGTTTTAGCTTGTCTTCAAGAAAATCTTCCCCAAATGCCTGTGAAAAATGGAGACTAGAAATTTAGTAAAAAAGATTGTTATCAAACCTAATTAAGTATCGACATCCATGCACATTTTCTAATATGTTAGCAAAATTAACAGAAACCCCACGCAAAAAGTACCTTAATTTTGTCAGCAGTCACCTCTCCGTCAAGCACAAATTTTCTTCCATCATCATTCCCAGTGTATGCAAGTACCTGTATTGGAAATTCCACTGATAAATTAAATATACTTCCCAATGATTTAAAGGATGTAATATGGTAATGTCATGATTTTCATGGTTTATCATTTAAATAAAATTTAAACAGGGAAGAAAATATAGTTACTTTTGGAGCATTCCCACTGATACCAAAGTATTCTGAAACAGGCTGTCCAACATCTTCATTATCCAGTTCCACATATACAAAGATCAACTGCAACAGATAATAGCAATAAAGTTAAATAATTATAAAAAATAAATAAATAAAAAAATCTAAGCATGGTTTAGGGACAAGAGCCAAACGAAAGATAAGTGAAATTTGTATGAGTAAAATGTAGAAAGTAAATTTTATATTTCCTATATATAGAGTGAGGGAGAGGGGTTATCAGTAAAATGTAGCACGACCAGAAGGAAAGAACAAATTTCAGATATCATCATTAGGGACAAGTCCAATACTCTGATGATTTTAAAAACAGATGAATATTTGCATATACAAGGATAGTTTAGAAAGTGTTTAACTTAGAAATAATTCAGAACAGCACTTTCTTTTGTACTCATCTGGACCTAAAGCTAATCAAATAAGAACTTGCTTTCAGAATTCCAGCAAACTACCATGCCTATAAGATTTTAAACCTATTTGGTCCCTAGTTACCAACTTTTTAAGTTTAGCTTACAAAAATTACATCCACCACTAAACTAAATCCCATGCCATCTTAACTATATCTCAGAATCCCTTCCTCCCAATATACTTTAATGACCCACTACGCAGTGCCCAGCCCCAGACTTCGCATGAGAAACAATGAATTCTTTTTCAATTTGCACTGGTCTGATTCTGAAATAAACGACATGCAATTTGTCCATAGAAAGAATGACATAACAGTAATAATTAGTAGCCGGTAAAAATATACCTTTCCCTTGAAAGATTTTGCTGCTTCTTGAAATAATGGAATGAACTTCTCTGAATCATTTGAAGTCGCAAACAGCAACAACTAAAATTGTAGTTTCAAACACCATGTGTTATCAAGAATATTTTTCTTAAGAGATTACAATATAATAAGATACATGTATAGAAATACCTACCTGTTTCTTGATTGAATTTTCGAAGACGGCTGGGGCACTTTCTCTTGTAAAAATTGTTACCAAAGGAAGTTTGTTGGAAAAGACAAAGTCCGCTATTGCAGACTTCTCAAATTTTCCATCTGGATAGACATAATGAAAATGCATCAATTTACAAGGAAAGAAAAAATATGGCAATGGAAAACAAAGACTAAGAATGGGAAATTAAACAAACCAAAGTGGTTAAGTTTTTCCTCCTCCTTCTTGACCAGGATCAAAGCTGGGCGCTTAACATTGGGGTCAATATGGAAAAGCTTTGCCACATCGGAATTCACAGTTTGATAAAAATTGACATCATCCTCAATTCTTGAAGCAGCGGCAAGCTCCTCACTCTCAGGACCCTGCACATTATGCATCACAGGATAATTAAGCATAACAACCAACAATTTCAATTATTGTCAAATAAAAAACAACCAAAAATTTCATACATTCCAATTATACAGCTCAAGGCTTTGATTTAATCCAGAGAATCAAATCAACAATTGCTAAAGGCCTAAATATTCCAAAATCGTCAGCTGCATATGTGTTTGGTGAACGTTAGCAAAATTAATTTTAGATCTATTCGATTCTGAAGTGATGTGATTTATATTTAAATGTTTTATTCTAAAAGCAGGTTAGTAGCAAGTATAATTCTTTTTATCCAATGCAGATGCATCTAAAGTTGCTTTAATTCAAAATCAGTTCTGTACCAGAACTAATTCCTAAAGTAGAACCAAAATTAACATTTAGTCAAGTTAACGTGATTCTATATTTATCAACCTGAATCAAACCATGCGCGCAGAAATTTGAATACTTACAACTAAAGAATTGAGGAAGCCCAAAACAACTTTAGTTTCGTTGGTCAAAATACGTTGAGCATCCTCCAATGTAGTCAAGTTGTATATACCAGGTCCAATCTTCTTCTTAATCCAATTCACTATAGCATCCCTGCATTCCAATCAAAATCAAACAAAAAAAAAAAAAATGAATCAGATCCAATCAAATCAAGAGTTGTTATGGAAGAGAGAATAGAGATAGTTACTTTGTCCTTTGCCCATTATAAGGTTTGCGAATGCCATCAATGAAGAAATGGATAGTGGGGAAACCCTGCACATCGTACTGCTGCCCCAATTCATTCTCCTCCGTGGCATCCACCTTCGCCAAAATGACATCTTCGCCCTTGAGCTCGGAGGCGGCGGCGGCGTACTCCGGCGCGAGGGCCTGGCAGTGTCCGCACCACGGCGCGTAGAATTCGACCATGACGAAGCGGTTATTCTTGACGACATCGCTGAAATTCTTGTCCTTCAAAACGACGACGTCCTTCTCGTCGAACTCGGGTGGCTTGTAGGCCTCGGCATCGTCCTCGAAGTCGTCGAAGTCACCGTAGCTGGCGTCATCGGCGAAGTGGTCATGGTGTTGGTTCGGTGTGGAGGGCTCTTCGAGGAAGCTGAGGTCTTCGTTGTCATCGTCGGCGAGGTCAGCACAGAGGGTGGGAGAGAAGGAGGAGAAGAGGAGGAGCGTGGCGAGGGAGAGGAGGAGGGGGATTCGCATTGTGAAAGTGAAAGGAAGAATGGAAGGAACTGAGATTGGGATTGCAGAAAAACAAAGCGAGATCTGCGTGTTAATAAGACTGTGACTGTCTGAGTATGTGCTGTGTGACTTCGTTGACTTTCAACTCAACTGCCACTGGAACGAAACTGAAATCAATCTTCTTTCTACCCAAAAATAATGCTCATGAATTTATTTTTTTTCTTGCTGCAAATTGATTCAATATTGGGTTTTTTCAATAAAATAAATAAATGTAAACAAATTAAAAGATTTTATCAAAATTTCATATTTTCTAAAATAGAAAGATAAAATATTCCTATTTTGAAATAGACAGGTCAAAATTACAAATTAAATGAAATTGAAGGACCGCTACAAATGTTAGGGTAATTCCTTTTTAGGAAGGAAACGTAGTTTAAATTAAGAAAAGAGAATAAATTATATCTTTTATAGTAACAACAAACTTAAAATAAAAGACAATATCAACATACATGCGACAAAATATTAATATCAATAATATTGGGAACAAATATATCATGCAACAACCTTTGCTATGGCGTGTGATAAATTTGAAAATGAATGTGTTTTTGCACAAATTTATAATATCCAATCTAATTCTACTTATTTTTAATATTTTATTTGCTTTAAAATAATTACAAATGAATAATATCCTTCCAAGACCAATGTACCTACACTAAGTGAATAAGCATAACAATAAGAGTTGTGCAACAACCAACAACAAAAATGGTTTTCAAAGTGACACTGTCTACATGGCAAGGCTTATTATTGAAAGAGTTCACTCCCAAGAGTCACGGCACCAATCTCATCGTTGAATTGAGAATACATAGGAGCAATCTCTCTTTGAATCCGTTCCAGCTCTAGCACAATTTGCGCCATTGAAGGTCTTCTAAAAGTCACATCCACACATACCAATGCCAACATCAATATTCGTTTAGCACCATCCTTTTCTTGGTCTCCCAGCGTTGTGTCAACAAATCTGTCCAATTCAACACTATTTTTTGCCTTCAAAATAATTAAAGTTGGGATAAGTAAGCTTAAGTTGGAAATCCAAGAATAAGATCCTTCAAGTTTGGAAGCATTAAGCATGTATAGATATACCTGAAATACTATATTTTCATCTGGGTGTAACTTGTTTTTGTTATGTGCTTCACAGCCACTAATCAACTCTAGTAAGAAGACCCCGAAACTGTATACATCACTCTTCTCCGAAAAGTTTTGTGGAAAGCTCAACCTTTATTCATGGGAAATTAAAAAGTCCATTTAATTCCAATCAACAAGGAAAGTCAAAATGGTTTAGATTCCATCAAAGAGTAAGTTGCAGCATACTCTGGGTCACAAAAACAGTCTACATTTGAAGACGAGCCTGCCTGATCGACTTGTGTTTGCAATTTGCAGAATCCATAATCAGAAACCTTGGCAGTATAATTTTCATCTAACAGAACATTTCTAGTTCTAAAGTTTGTGTGAACCAAAGGAGGGACCAAACTGTGAAGATGTTCCATTCCTGTTACAAAGTAAGAATGAATTTTAGTGTTTTGAAATCCAAAAGAAAAAACACAATAAAAATCATAGCCAAAATTGGTTTACCTTTGGATGCGCCTAAAGCAATAGATAACCTTCGCCACAAGTCTAACCTTCCAATAGGTAAACCTTCACTATCTGCATATTGCATACATGCATGAAGCATAACTCAAGGTGAAACAAACCTCAAGTAAACATAGAGGGGAAGAGTACCATATAGGTGATTCCCTACGTTGCCGTTAGGGAGATATTCATATACAAGTAATTGTTGATGATTATCTTCATAATAGCCTATAAGCTTGACAAGATGGATGTGGTGAATATTAGCTATCTGTTTCACCTGCCATTCGTTGAAAGAAATCAAAATACTTGGTAAAGGCTTTCTAAACCTTCATATATGGGAATATTGGAGCTAAGAATGCTAGTTTGCATACACATATTTGAACAAAAATCGAGACATTTAAGTACAAATTACCTCAAGGACGAAATCTTGTGTCAGAGCAAATAGACGCCTTTTTATCGCCACAATAGAACCATCTTGAAGCAAGCCCTTGTATACAAAACCAAATCCACCTTCACCTATGATATTATTATGACTGAAATTTCCTGTAGTTTGTTCCAGTTCCAAAATTGTTAACTGCCTTGTGTTTTGTGGAGAGAAAGCAGTAACATGCTGCGTGTTGACTCTTCCCATTTCAACTGTAAAAAATAATGCCATAATAATTATAACAAAATGAATCAGAACTCTGAATAGTTAATTATATCAACTCATTAAAAAGCCCAAATGAACTAACCAGTGGGAGATTGCATAGAAGAAGCAGCCTCAGATGTTTGCCTCATAAATCTTTTAACACGCATCAAGCAGATGTAGACAGTCACCACAATTACAACCACAACTAAGGCAGCAATAACGCTACCAATTATGGCAGAATTCCTTCTTCCACCTGGTTTTCTCTCTTGAGTTTCTGGAAGAGGTGTAAGTGTTGGAATGTCATTATTCCCATCTATCTTTGCTGTTACTCCACCTGTTTCTCAAGTGGAGAGCTTTTCTTACAATTCTTATGATTGAGCTTAATTTTTCAACGAAATTTTGAAGTGAAAAGTGAATTTTTTTTATATCTAGTCAAAAGAGGACGTGGAGGTTTAATATCCCAAACCTTAAGTTAACAAAATTGAAAAACAAGTATGGATAACAAACTGCTTATATATCCTCATAATTAAATTCTAGAGTGAACCTCAATATTTTTCTCAGTCTTGACAATCAATCTCTACCCTCAAAAATTCAGGGAGACGGAGAGAAGGAGCTTACAGAGATTTTGAGAAAAAAGCACCTGGATCTTTTATTTTATAGCAGTCAAGACAAGGCCATTGCATTTGACATGGATATTTCACAATGCTGCATCCTAATTGCTGTGGACCTCCAAGCGAACCTTTGAAAGTGAGCAAAGCCTCAGCTGCAGCCATCAAATGTATACTTCAGTAACTGTAACTAGCTAAATCATTCCCACATTCTATGTCCTCTTAAACTAATGATATCTGACATGATGGCCAATGTGTACTTCCATGTGAAAACGGAAACAGTAATGAAAAGTTATTGAATTAGTCTAATTATGATCACTCTAGCTAACCCTATAGTGATATAGGATTTGATCGAATGTACAAGATCATAAATTCTAGTTTTGTTGCTGTCACTACACAATAATAATAAGAAAAAAAGCACTCTACCCAAGTCAATATAGATCAGGTACATTCATAACGTGCAAATGGAAATACCAAGTCAGTAGTAATTGGAATTCAGTGAATTAAGAACAAAATTCATGGCAAATTTTCTCCTTTTCTGAAGTCCCTAAAACTTTTTGATACAGAGATCTTTTTCAAGAATATGATATAAAAAACAAAAATAAGAAAAGCGTACCGTATAATTCGTAGGTTGATCTGTTGGGATATAAAAGTTGAATCAGTATGATTAGGGGCAGTCTTAGTCCCCTTAACAATCGCATTGTAAACATGCATCACCCAAGGAAGTCCTTATGAATTTTCAGTTTCAGTTTCTGCTTCTTGTTTGTAGAAGCAAAGGCATCAAACGCGCCTCTGAGACCTTCCTAACCCACCCCTACATAGTTTCAAAATACAGTCACTATCTCACAAGCTCATCAAGAAACATAGGAAAGAATGCACATATTCAAGGGGCGAAAACAAATGTGAAACATGAATAGGTATCAATCAAATTCCACACAAAAACTAGCATAATAATGGAGATACCACAAAGTAAACCAAGATCCAAAGTGACGAAGGCAGTGGATTAGTTAACAAGAAATAGCACGGGAGACAAAGTTCACGAGTGAAAAGTGAACATACCAAGAAGTGTAATGAACTTCCATAATGGGAATAGATTATAGACACAGCACACTGATTTATATAGCGGTCAAAATTGAGAAAAAAATTTGAATTCACGCTTTGCAGGCTTCTAGAGTCAGTTTCATATTTACCAAGGAAATGTGGAAGTAGTAGGAGAAGTAATTGTAAAAGTGATTGAAAAGGGAAAGTTAGTGTGAGACTCTAGTCTATAGCATTAGCTTCCCAAAAATCCAAACAGTGGTCTTGGTTGACTATAAGTATACTATCCAGCTAAGAAAGGCAACAAGAAAAGCTGGAAAAAGCTTTGAACAGGTTGTCTTCATTCAAATGGACAGGTGGAATTGCTGCTTTCTATTGAACATTGTTAAGCTCATAAATTTCCACAGCAGGGAAATGGAGTTCCAAATCCCAAAATATTCCCAAGGAATCTCAAAACCTGGACTAAGAGCCAAGAGTTTTCCAAGCACTGGTGAAACAAGAAAATATTTTCAACCACCCAAACCCCATTTACCTGTATACCAAACTGGTTTTCAGAAATATTTTCCAGGCACATCCTCAATTACCTGCAAGGAATTGAAAATAGATTCACTGATTCTGCAAAGTGTAAGCATTTTTACTAAAGCAGAATCAGGATTTTATTTTGTTTTTTAACAGCATAACAGTATCCTTCATCCTGCAAAGTGCAATGAGAGCAGAACAATGTTGTAGTGTGGACCATGGTAAAAGCATAAAGTGGTGATTCTCAGGAAGGTAAACTACAAAAGCCAAAAACATGATCTTTGTCAGGAAAAGCTCGTGGAATTTTAGATCTCTAGAAAGAGTTGAGGCTAAAGCAAGTACAGTACAACTAGAAAGTGGCAAATTATGATGATAATTCAGGTTGGGTCTAGAACTGATTTGAGAGATATAATCCCAAGAAAAAAGAAAAGGTCACCATTTACAGGACTCATTGCATAACAGAAACAGTAAGAGGAGACAAACAAACAAGGAGAGAATCTGTTCATCAATGCAGTACAGTCTCTTCTAGTGTTGCAGAAGACCTAATACTAATAGCTGTTTTCTGTTTTTTTTTTTTATATTTAGTTTTGTTGAAAGTACCATTTTTATTTATTTTGTGGTCACAATGTAAAATGCTTATTTCTAAGATCTATGGATCCCACAGAAGACCAAATAGACTGCTTTGCTTACGCATTAGCATTGGAGAAAATTAGGAAAAGAGTTCCCACTTCCCAGATAGCAGCCACTACAAATGGTGCAGACAATCCCATTCATATAAGGTTCTTTCACCCAAATCATTATATACATCGTGAACCGTGACTAGTTGAAAATAAGAACTTTGAAATTTTATCTTGTTTCACGTGTGTCATTGAGAATTTCCCTCAAACTAGTAAACCTTATGTTGTAGCTTAAATAGTTAAAATAGATATCAACTTAAAGAGAAATAGTGAATGCAATGTTTCCACATTCATTAATGTGTTTCTGGTGTGACTTAAAGTTATTATTAAACAGAATATATTACATAGTTTGTAACTTTTCTCTCTTATAATATCTAGCCTAAAATCATGTCCATTATAAAATTCATGCTATCTTTATCTATCTCGAAGACTATAAATATGTTGTTAGGAACAAACAAATGACGTTGATGATTACTCATGCTTTGCTGCACAGATTTTGGTTATTAAGTTGAGAATGAAAGCTTAGTATGTCCAATAACAAGGGAAAGGGAGTGCATGGTGAGAAGTGTTGTTATATTAAAATGATATGTCACTTTAGAGTGGTTGAGTTGAAAGGATGGGGACAGAAGATGGAGAGGAACATCCTTGATCATAAAACGAAAGGACCATGGGACTTTTGAATTGAATGGAGTGGTCTGTTGCATGATGCCGACTGAAGATGTTTGTGGGGACCGAGAGTGAAATTGTCGAACAGCAGAAGAGAAAGATCACATGAGAAGAAGAGGCTGCAGTGGTCGATTGGCCATTAGCAGAGAAGTCACATGCTCAAAAATACTTTTTCCTTTAATGGTCAAAAACATTATTCTATTCTCTTTAGTAAATTTATGAACATCTTTCTTACACCAGCATTTAATTACGTTGTAATAAGTAACTGATACACAAATAACTAAAAAAAATATCACAAAAAAAAAAGAAAAATCTGCCAAAAAAAACTACAAACAAATATCAATCTAATTCGGCTTGATTAAAAATAATAATAATATAAAATATTTGTTAGTATTTGATTCCTATGTGAGAATACGCTCTGTAAGATACTATTTTTTTTTCACCTAAATGAAGCATAAAGATGAATAAAGGGCGTGAATGCACAAACATATCATGATATAGATTTTTCTTTTATCCCAAGCTTAAATACACTGAAGATACAATACAATATGAAATTTCCACATAAAATTAATGTACTTTCTAAAATTAAATAAAAAAAGACATATTGACTCATTTATACCAATTAAAAAACATAAAAGATAAAAGATGGTCTGAAAAATTATATAATATGTTATTGGGCTCAAACCCAGAGAATAGTCCTATTGATTAAGTCCATTAGAAAAATATTGCACCAACACCGGGTCGTGGAAATTCAGCTTTTCATGTAAAAAAACAAAACTTTTAACCTACTGTTTGCACCATCTTCATTGCTATTAAGTCCACCTTTGATTTTTTTTTAATAAAAATACCCTTGACAATTGACAATTCTCATAACACAATGAAAATTTGTTTTCATTGATTAAATAATTATTTATACCTGTTATTCTTTTTAAAAAAACTCACCTTATAGCAACAATCAAATTAATTTTAATACAAATTCAACTTTTATTTTGTTTGAAAATAATCAAATTGATTATCATATGAATTAGTTGTTTAACTTGTAATAAAATTAATTTTAAATTAAAAAATACATTTTTAATAGTTTCACAAATAATTAAATTAATTACGAACAAATTAAGTTAATTTTGAAAAAAATTTGTTTACTATTCAACCTAGGAATAAAATAAAATAATTTGTTATTTTCACAATTAATTTCATTTTCTTTTTAATAATACTATATTTATTCAGAATTAATCAAATTAATTACATAAATAGAATAATTTTGTAACCTTTTAAATATACTTTAGAAATAAATTTTAGCTGTATTAATTTTTATAAAAAAAATTATATAACAAATAAATTTGTATTGTGTTATAGATGTGTCAAAGATCAGAGATATTTTGGCAAAAAAAAAGTTTTGGATAAAGTGGGTGGTCTTAATAACAACGCAAGTACCGCCAATATCATTGAGTTATATATCCACTTTACAAGAAATGTTTGATAGATTGATTTTTTTTATTATTATATATTGGTACAATTTAAAATTATTTAATTGGATTTAATTGAAATGAGTTAAATATAAATTTAAAACGAATTAAGTCCATTGAATAAATAAATAAATAAAAAACAATGAAATTGAATTGAATTTTGCTTCTTAAATCCATTTAATCCAGATTCACAAATAATTTGATATAATACTATGCCAAAGTAATAACTCTTTCAAATCAAACATTTTTTATTAGAGAAAAACAAGGAGAGTTTTATTCCTTAAGAGAGGTTCTTACAAACTTACTAAGATGTTAAAAAGGACTTTTAAGCATTGAAGGTCTAAGAAAAAGAAAGATTTTGACTTCATATCTAAGAAGCTAGTAAGAAAATGAAAACATTTTGACCTTGATAACTGTTAGACAAGATCCGAATTGGAAACTGATCACTATATCACAATTCACACAGTAGATACATTGGCTAACCAAAAACAAATGGAAGAAGATAGAAGCAAATAACTAATAGTCTAGAAGTGAGATATTAAGGGAATCAAAGTTGAGGGTAGGTATTACATTACATGCCCTGTTCTAAATCTAGGGTGAGATGTTGAAGTAATTATTGTAGAGAGAAAGCATATCAAGCATGTTGTTGAACAGCACCATTGGCTTTGGCTCTACTCAGGTTGGTTCCGCGAGTGACCCTCACATGGTAGACCCCCATAGCTAAAAGCACAACAAAAGCAACAGCAAAGATAATGCCAGCTATGCCACCAGCTCCTAATCTTTTCCTACCTCCTTCGGCTGTTGAGGCTTTGCTTTCATGAATTTCAGTGGCCTCCACCTGTGCTGCTAAAGGCATTGGTGAACATTTTGATGCTGCACAAGGATCTTTGGTCTCAGGCTTTTTCTGATTGGGATGAAAGAAGTTATATGCTGATGGTGAAAAGGCTTCAGGGTTCTCGTACACAAGCCCATGAGGGGCTCTTTCTTGGGCTATGACAATTGAGACAAGGGCTAGAGAAACGAGGGAGAGGAGAGACCAACCAATGGCATTCATGTTTTTGTTTTGTCTCCTTGACTTTGTGTAAATCACTTGGAAAGAATGAAATTTTGTGGGTGGGTTGAACTGGCTTTTATAATGCTATTGTTCTGACAGGAAGTGGTTGTTCCTTGTACCCGAATGTTTGTGTTGGGAAAAGGAGGCTAATGAATGGGAAACATAATTGTTGGTTTGCTTTCAGCAGACCCCAACATTCAACTTTTCTGTAATTCCAAAACTGCCTCCATTAAAGTTTAATTACGTTCATGCAGCTATTAGGTTTGCTTTAGTAAATGGTAAATTAAGTTGGCTACTAATGTCTCATGTTAAGAGAGTTACCACGAACCACTACTTGTAGTTCAATGAGTGTATCAGATATAACAACTCTAACTACTTTCAGATTCCAATTAACAACTAGTCTTCACATCTATGTCATCTCTACTGCCACTCAACATATGAACATTTCTTTAATTCATTGAGTTGGTGATCCTTTTTATTCATTGAAAAGCTTGGCCATAAACATGGCTTCTTGTCACGACCATACATATTATTATTGTGCTATTTGGAGTGTATTGAGGTGGCTCCAAGAATGATGGTTATACTTGAGTACATGTATACTTGAGTACCTTCACCATGTGCATTGCAATATGAGTAATTAGCTACTAGAGCATAAATCATCCAACAATTAATCAACCATCTTTCGCAGTTAAAACAGTAATCATAGATAGTGTGCAATGCATTGGTTATTGGTACATTGGTACATTAGAAACATCTTCATCAGGGTTTTATTCAAATGGGGTTTAAGATTTATGCTTTGCTTACTCGCTACGTGGAAAAGGAGTAGTAATTGAAGCATGGGGTTGCCTTAGCTTAGAGGTGCAGCAAAGGCCCTGTTTGGCACATAATTGTCAAGCCACAATAGAAAGCGCATGCAAGAGGTGAATATTAATCAAATGTCTTCTTTTCCCACTCTCAGGTCCCACTCCTCCACCATATCTATTCTGTTGTATTTCACAAAATAGATTCTTTTTAAGAAGAAAACTTGTTTTAAAATCTAAACTATTGCTTTTCTTTTTGGTCTGTTTTTACTTATTTTTATCATTCAGTTGAATTCCTCGGAGTTTATTTATGTCATAATTTGTATACACCATTTTCAGAAATGAAACCTTACCTGCTTCTAATATTTGTATTTTTTTATCAGTTTATATAATTTTGTTATGTAAAATGCAAACCACTAAATTTCTTTTATGCTTTATCCGAAATTATCACAGAAAAATTGAGCCATGATCCGTCGCATGTCTTCATGGATGAATGAACACGAGCTTTTAAGATATACCAATAAAAAAATAAAAAAAGATCTGGCCTTGGTTATAAAATTGTATATACGCCTATACTTACTTTTATTTTTCCAAATAATAATTTTATGAGTTTTTTTTTCGTATATTTAAAAATATATATTATCAAATAAATTGAAATTACTTTGGATTTTACTTTTAAAATACTTATAACAAAAACATTTTTTAGCTATATAACAATCTAAAATCGGATGATTTTAGTGTATGTTAAATATATAATAAGATTTTTTAGAAAAATTATGTTGATTAAAATTATTTAGGATTTTTTTAATAATCATAGGATTTTATTCATCTGGGTGGGATGTTATTGATAGTAGAAAATATGTGACAGTTTTTTTATTCGATTATTTACAGACCACGCCACTAAACTTGTTATGGGCCTAAAGTTCGTGAACTCTAAGCCCATTTTCTCTGAGACCATTTAAAAGATTATTTTTTAAAATAAAAAATGTCTCATAATTAATTACGACTCCTTAAAAACACTCCAGAAATATTTTAAAATATTATTTTAAATGCATTTTAATTTTAATCATTGTTTCTTTTTATTTTTTTTCATAATTAATATTCATAGTATAATACTCTAATTATAATCAGACACATAAGGAAAGCTTGTATTTCAGTTAATAAAAAATGTGTGAATATATATATAAAGAAAATTTTTGTGAAACACTTTTATTTTTCAAATATACTTATACTTTCTCATTCTCATATATTTATTTGTATTAATTATTAAAAGGGTCAACAGATCCAAATCTTATTATCCTATTAATACTACTCGAAACTCAACTTATTAAACTTGAAGATTCCTATAAATTCATTTTTCCGTTCGATACTTTCTATTGATAAAAAAGGAATATACAATAGATTAAATTACATTAAAAAATATAATAAATTGTTCATCACGAATAACATATGTTACTTAAAATATATAATGATTAATATATGAAGAAATATATAAATGATATAAAATTTAATAAACAATAATATAATGATTAAATAAAGGCATGTTATATAAGAAATGGAAATGGAGAGGTACTCTAAGTAAATTGAGCTGTCCCTTTTATTTAAAACTAGAGTCAGAGAGACATTATCCTCTACAAACTCTATCCCCTACCATCTAAAGAAGAGAGAGAGAAGAATAACAAAAGAAAGTTGAAAACGTGAGATAGAAGAAGAGAACCAATTATGGGATGATGACAAATTTCATAAATACTCAAATCACGAAGAAATTAATTACAGCTACTATTATTGTCACAATCTCTCTCTCTCTCTCTTCTCTGTACCATCCCATTCAATGCCCCCACTCTTCAATTATCCATACTCATTACTCAACTCTCTTCTAAATAAAACATCTTATAGTATCAAACAAATATGAAACAAAGTGAAAATGTAAAACATATAAACAAGACACACCAAACCAAAATATTATATAAATACATCTCATATATCAATCACTAAATCATGCGTAATCATATACATAGAAAATACTCACACAGTACCACACACCATAAAATATGGTAAAGATAAGTACCTTAGCTCATCCATCTATATTATTTTATGAACAGATAGGGACACAAAACAAACGAATCCTGAATCATCAACCTAACATCTTTATTACTTATTTCTTTCTTCTATATATATATTCTCCTTCAAACTACTACTATATTATTGTGTCCATAACAACTACGACTAATTTTTTTCAGAAAAAATAAACATAAATCAACGGCTTTATATCGTGTTCGACACTGCAATTATAGTTTAATTATGATGCGAAGCTCTTCCACTGTTATTCTTCCCAATAATACGCTAGCACGAATAGTTTATACAGTAGGATAAGCATCCCAGCATATATTTATTAGAACATCTACAGTGGAAAAGAATTTTTTATTAAAAATGAAACTTTGATACAGATTCTACAAATATAAATTCTTTAACATTAAAAATGAAAATGTTTGTAGCTCCTATAATAGATTATTATTTTTATCTTATATGTGTTAGTGAATAGCTTTGGAGTCAACTGTTGAGGAAACTGTAGCAGATAGAGAGAGTTGTGTTTGTTCACAAAAACAAAGGTGAATTAATACGAAGGATCAAGAAACTTGTAGTTACTTATTTACTGATAGCAAGCATGATGTGAAAGCACAACAAATTTAGCATATTGGAAGGACCACTCACTTTTGGTCTTATTCGTTCTCAAGTCCGAGAGGCTATCATGAAGATAACAAGCAAACTAATTATAAATGATGGGACAAAACTGATAAAAAGTTTAGCAATTAAGTATGGTTTAGATTATATTTTGTAATTAAAATTCTGATACAAAACTTTATTGAAGGCTTTTTATATAAAATGAAATATTGAATTAATCGGAATTAAACATATACAAGCCCACTTAGTGCGTTCCAAAGGAAATGCTGCATAAAGCAGCATAGTAAATAGCTATCTTTCTGCTCTGCTATAAATTCAAGTGCTTCAAACTATACTTATTTCATGCTTGGGTGAGTGAAAGAATGAGCAATTATTAAGTGCGGAAAAGTTGATTACTAAAGTCAAGGTCGATGATAATTGATAACGCATTCGGAACAGAGGCAAGGAGTGATAAACTTTATGAAAATACAGCACTTAGGAATACACAGGCAAAAAGAAAATTTGGCGAATGAAGGAGCAGATAATATAGTAGAAGTGAATACATGAGGAATACTTGGAAGAAAGGAAAAACAAAAGGGATAAAAATACACCCTTGACATAATAAAAGCATTCTTATCTACAAATTCAAGAGCCCACGGTATTTGGGTTTCCCAAAACCCACGGGTATGGGAAAAAGCCAAAAGGAACTCCAAGAGAGGGACCTGTAGACAGACTTGAACTGAAACACTGTTATTGTTTTGGGTGACACAGGACAAATCATAATTTAGGTGGATAAGCTTAAGCGTTGCTCCTGAAGGATCCAAGAGCCTTTATTGCTGCAGCTCTAAGAATGTATTGGTGGTAGAATGCAGCCACCGCAGCTCCAACAAACGGTCCAACCCAGTAAATCCACTGAAAATTGATAATCACAACCATTAACAAATTATTATTTTTCAAGTAAAAAAACAAAAAAAACCTTAAATTTGTACTCCAAATTTAAGATTAACTTACTTGGTCGTCCCAGGCTTTGTCCTTGTTGAAGATCACAGCTGGTCCGAAACTCCTTGCGGGGTTAATGCCGGTTCCAGTGACAGGGATTGTAGCCAAGTGAACCATGAAGACGGCAAACCCAATGGGAAGGGGTGCTAGCACCTTTATTTTTTATTTTTTTATAGTTTCAAAGCAGAGTAAGTAAAATAAGGAAAAGAAATAAAAGAATTAAATTTAAGCATAAAAAAGGTAAGGGATGATGTGCTTACAGGAACATGAGAGTCCCTAGCGTTTCTCTTTGGATCAGTGGCGGAGAAAACAGTGTAGACAAGAACAAAGGTACCAATGATTTCAGCACCCAAGGCAGTACCTTTGTTGTAGCCAGGGCTCACAGTGTTAACCCCTCCACCGTACCTGTTGTAGTAGGATTTTTGGAACCCCTTCGCCAACCCAGCACCGCAGATTGCACCGGCGCACTGTGCTACTATGTACAACAACGCCCTCACCAACGACACCTTGCGCCCCAGGAACAACCCGAATGTCACCGCAGGGTTGATGTGTCCCCCTATTACACCAAATCACAAACATTAACTACACAACGCATAGATTAAACAGTTTCAAAACATATCATTTTTTTAACTAATGTTACTATATTTTAAAACTAAGAAAAATGATTAAACATTACTGGGTAGAGCAGAAATGAGTAATTAGACCACTAAAAACGTTAACTTGAGTGTGAGATTATGAAAGTTGAATTTTTATACCGGAGATGCCGGCGGTGCAGTAAACGAGGATGAAGATCATGCCACCGAAAGCCCAAGCGATGCCCAAAATGCCAACGCCGTCACACTCGGTGTTACCGGGAATAGTGGTGTCGCTCTGTCTCTTGTAGCCAATAATGGTCAAGACGGTGATGTAAAGGAAGAGGAGGGTGGCGATGAATTCGGCTATGGCGGCTCTGTACAAGGACCACTGGGTGAGCTCATTGGGGTCGATCAAGGGCGCCGGAGGTGGGTCGTGGTAGTCCTTGGCGGAGTATTCGCCTTGCTCTGTGACCTGCTCAACGTCTTTGGCCATTGCTGGAATGTGGTAAGAGGTTGGTGGAAGAAGAGAAGGTGGTGTAGATATGAGTGAGGGTTGGGAGAAGAAGAATGGTTGGTATTTAAGGAAGAGTGTTGTAATGAGTGGAATTAATAATTAATTGAAATGTTTTGTACGTATGTGACTATGTGGCAACGATGACATGATTAGCGTATTTTTTTGCCGCCCTATTAGCTTCATTTCGCTTGCATGGTCCCACTCTTCTATTTCGTTGCATTTTCTCACTCCCCCTTTCTTCCATTATCTTTTCTCTATTTTTATCTCTTTCTTTCTCGGCCATCTTTAATCCAACGGTTACTTATGGCTAACCCCAACTTATGTAAATGCTAAACTAACCAATCAATCATTATTATGTTTATCTCTGCTTAGTAAAAATATTAGCTCAATAGAATAATAGTAATAAATTATTTTAAAAAAAAAGGTATTTTATTAAATTGTTATTATTTAAAATTAATTAAAGAATAAAGAGACAAGTTAATAATATAGCCATTTATATCCATGGACGAGTTAAGCAGGGACGCTTTTCTGTCCACCTATTTGGGGAGATTTTTTTATAGAAAATCTTATGGACACTAATTTCACCTAAAACATTATAACCAAAACTAAATATGCTTCTAACATATTGTCCAATTTTCACTGTTTATTTATGTTCATTAAAATCATAACTTTTTATTAAGAACCTACAAAGTAAATGAAAATAGTTATCAAATACACACAAAAGGTTAGTAATGATTTAAATAGACAGACAGACATTTGACCAATTAAATTTTGTATTTATCTGTACAATGTTTTCTTTCTTATTAAACATTTTGCTTACGTAAAACCTATAGAACTTCGTCTTTCACATAAAAAATTTAATATCACTCCAATCTCATGAGATCTCATGGCACATAGAAAACTGGACCTTCTTTTTTCTTTTTTTCTTACTGTGGATTATCTTATTTCACTTTCTTTTCCAAAAGGATACGAAGTTATCTTTAATTTGGGTGAAGTTTGCCATTTCTAAGAGTTTGACTATACCTTTGTAGAACTTTCCAGTACTCCAAGTTCGTGGCTAAGAAATATTTGCATAAAAAATAGCAATAGGTTGAGATATCTTATAATAAAAGAAAGGTATCAATCATTAATTATGTAATTGTGATGTGATTAAAATAAGGAGAAAAGGAGTTGTCACTTTTGTTGAGTGACGAAGGTTTGCCAGAAGAACTTATCTGGACGCACATTAAATCAAACAGGTTCTGAACAAAAGGACGATTCACCTTATCCTCCTCACAATTATGAGGCCACTATATTTGCAATTAAATCAATTAGTTATGCAAAGTTTAAATCACGATGGCTATTATAAACTCGGTATTAGGGTTTCTTTTTTTTATGTTATACATTTTCTGCATCTACTTTCATAATCCAACAAAAAGAATAAAACAAAGAATATTCGAAGTTTCCTGTGATTTCATTGCTGTCTCATTCAGCTTATTGATAAATTGTTGTAAAATATTTTAGAAAAGAGGTTGGAAAGAGCTGGAAAGAGTTCTGTATCGAATCCTATACATTTAAAAATTAAACCTTTATATACGCATTTTATTATATTTCTGATTCCGTTTGGATATTATTATACAATTCCAATGAAAAAAATTATACCCATCTTGCTACTAAAACTTAAGAATAACTCAATAACCAATTATAGGTAAAGAAAAGAAAAGATAATATTATATATAGATAGATAGATAAAATGAGACAATTTTTAGTCCTTTTTCTTTTTTTGTAAGTTACTCATACATTAATATTATTCAACATATTTTTAAGATTATCTCTAAACACTGCTAGATTAAATAACAAGTCATTGTTTCAATTTATATGCAACAGTGCTGATTCAAGATTATTATTATTATAATGACATTATTAAACACTTCTATAAAATAATTAAACTTTCAAAACTCTTCAATAGGCAATACGTTACCGCCATCTTATTTTTTCTTTCCCTTTTCCAAATAGATTGTTTTTTTTTTTCTCAAAATATTTTCTTTCAAAAATAATAATAATATTTTAGACAAATTTAAATACAAACACCTATCAATAAATTTCAAAAATTTGATCACCCGTAGCACAAATGAGTGTTTATAAGTCACGTATAAAACATGTATGTATATGGAGACGAGAACAATTTCTCTTTCTCCTGTTCGTGGTGACTGTTGAACAAAAGATACTCATGAATGACCAGTTGACTGTTGTGCTGGGTCGTGGTTATTCTGGTTCACTTAAGAAGTTAAGAAGTTAAGTACTAAAAGGTTAAATTTGAATAAAAGTTTTATAAAAGTGTTTTTAAGAACAAAATTATAACCTTGATTTGAACAATCTTAATGAATTGGAACATGAATGGAAAATTGTGTTATAATTTGTATTAAAAAGATGGGAATTATTGGATGGTGACAGGATGAAACTGCCTTTGGTCCATGATAAAAAAAAACGTGGTAGTCCGAGTCAGAATGAGAAGCAGAAAAATCCATGAGAAGGCCAGAAACTGGTGCAGAAACGCAAAGATAAGTTAATGAAATTGTATTGTTTACTTAAAAATTTCAAGGAACCACCGTCCACTAAAGAGTCATTCTCATGTTATAATAAGAGAAGATTGTTTGTGCTGAAGCGTTGGACAAGTGGTGCATTCTCAGCCACAAAACCCTTTCATCAAAATTCATATGCAGATGATATTTGAAATTGGGGAATTGGACTAAACCATGTATGTATACGTAGCGGAATTAGGTGGGCGGTGATACATGTCAATTCTATGTTCTTATCGCATTCGTCGTCATCATTATTTCCTCCAATTTTATTTATTTCCATTACAAAACATTGCTTCCATGGCACATTTGTTGTCCATGTCCCAGAGTGGTTGGAAAAATACGACCAAAACATATTTCTAATCCCAAACTTTGTGCTCAGATTGCTAACTGTTCGATTAGTCAGCCTGTCATCTATCACACGCTGGACGATTCCAATAATTGTTATCTTATTCTCAATTTTAGGGTTTAAACATTACCTTTATTCTTAATCAACACAACAACTTCTTCATTTATATATATATGGCTCAAGATTTTTAAAACAGAAAAGTTCAGTGCAGTTCTTGTCCAAATTCCTTGGGAACTTCTTATGCCAACCCTACAAGCTTAGGATATACTTACACAGACACATCCGATTCAGCCAAACACAGAGTTGGCAAACATCATAAGAACTTCAGATTTATGTTCAAAATATCAACATGCTAGTTGTCTTTCAATCTAAAATTATTTCAAAAATCATATAATGTCTCTGTATTAAAAACTCGTGTTACATCAAATTTAGAAAGTCTCAATCATTTAAAAAAAAGACTAAAGGTGATTTATAAATATTTTGTAATATAACAAATAATATATTTTCACAACAAAATAGTAATCAAATTATCAAATTCTAGATAATTCTTTCGTCGGATTTGAAATCGGAATATTAATTTTGTATATATCCTCTAATTTTATTTTTTTTAGATGTGAATATTTTTTCTGTCTAGAATGAATGGTTTAAATATGATGTACTTCAACAAAGAAAATAAAGAACATATAATATTACAAACATTTTAGTATTATTCTACTAATTTTTTTTTTTAAGAATCCAATCAAGAAAAGTCAGAATTGCTAGTAAAATAAAATTAAGAACACAACAAATGTTTGTACTTACGTTTTTATGTATGACGTACAGAAACATATTTACAAAGACATTTTACCTACACAGCTAAAATTCCGTATAGATCCATCATTAGATATAATTATATTTTAATGAATGGATGGGAAAATAAGTTTTAACTTTGTAGTAGGGTTTTTTGGGAAGAGGGGTGGTACGGGGAATAATGATGGGCCTAAGGCCCAATGGAAAACCAGATGAAACAATTTCCGTTTGAAGATAATAAATTTAGTTTGAACTTATATTTTGAACAATTAATTTGGTCAAAATTGAAATTTGCTCATGAGATTCAAATTCATTCCACAGTTCACACAGAGTTCAATATTGTGGCCCAATTGAAGAACAATTGATTTTGAATCAGATCCATTCAGTGGACAAGAAAACGTAGCCCAATTGAACAACAAACATGTTTGAAAAAGATCCTCTTGGAACTTCAAAATGGGATTTTCTTTTTCCAGACCAAAATACACCTCGGACGAGGAGAAGAATCATAAAACTTATTTTGAATTGAATTATCTGTCATATAACAATTATTCATGCAGATTAATTGTTACAAAATATATAAACAAACACATGTTTGTAATAAACTTTATAACAAATAAAATCAATAAACAATACTATTTGAATGACGTGAAGCAAATAGATTATATAATGTATTTCATACTTTGTTTTCTTTCTAAGAACTTTAAATTCGTAAATATTCATAAAGATTTAAGATATATAGCACTACTCTCGCGAATGGTCTCACCAATCTAACAAACAGTAATGGCATTCCTAGGAGAGAACGAAATGAAAATTAGTAGGAAGCATGCATGACCAAATCTATGAATAGCTTCGCACTTATTTCATTGATGAAGTAAATTGTGAGATAAATGCATGATCTTTCATAGAGTTAGTTTGTTGCAAGCCACATCTCGTTATTCTTTCATAGAATATGGACGCAAGTTAAGCGATATATACATATACATATACATTATCATGCCACCAAGTTTGGCCCTACTAGCTAGGCTTGTGAGTTTCATTGCAATGACTAGCCCTAATGCTAAAAGCTTGGTTGGGGGTACTAAAGAATTCTTCTTTACCATCAAATTCTTCTTCTTCTTTGTCCTCCAATATGGTCTCTAGCTTGTGACTGCTGCAAATCTTCGTAGGGAAGCCCAAACGCGAAGGTGCAACCTCAATCCATGGCTTCATCGTGTGCCTCACCTCTCTTTCCATCAACATATATTTGTATCAATCAATACCGTACAATAAATGTTAATAAGTTTCAGTCGATGGCTTTGCGTGGCCTACGAGAGCTTTATTATGTCTTGATCTCTCTCTATGTTTTTTAACGGAACACAGAGAGAGAAAGATGAACCAACAAAAAAGTTCTTAGTAGAAAATTGCTCAGAAGTTTTTCGGGTGATATTTAATCAAAGCTATTGATTAATGAAATGAATGACTTATCACAAATTAAGAACTCCATTTATACACTTACTCATCAACTTTACCGTTGCAAACTAATGGAAAAGAGAAAACCAAGGAAAATTTAGTTGTTATATACATTGCCTTTCTTTAGTGTAGATGAACCGAAACAAATGAGAGGATGAAATTTATTCCTGGTTTAGAAACACATTTCAGAAAATAAATGTTTAAAAAAGGTTTTAAAGTTAAAATATATTTCTTTTAATCTCTCTATTTTACAATTTTAATTTCTCAAATATAAATAAAAACAATAAAAATATTGTGTATCTGTGTACTCTTAGTTATTATTGGACAAATTTTGATTTTGAAGAATATGGCGGTCCTATAGTTTTTTATGGAATTAAAGTAACGTGTTAGGTTATAGTTAGATACTTTCAGCCAGGACAATTATAAAAAACTATAAGGATATATTTGGATAAAATTCTCTGGAAAGAAAATAAAATGGAAAAATTAAATAATTCTTTCTATAAATTAAAATTATTTTATATATAAAGTAATTAAAAAAATATTTTATATATAAATTTATTTTAGTTAGTGAATTTATTTATTTTTATTTTATGTTTTTAGAAATACTTACAGATAAAGTTTCGAAGGCGAAGGTGTAAGTAAGAGTTTCTGCAAATATTGTGTTATCAAATCAGAAAACCTAACGAAATGAGAATGGAAAGAGGGAAACGTACAAGTATTAAAAATAATGATAAGGTTGGATTGCTTCTACCCATCCACATGACAACTCCCATTTCAAAGGTGCAGAATGGGCCAAAGATAAGGCTATTTAACCCAAGTTTTACACATATTAATATAAAATATTTATTCTTATTTTTTATAAAGAAAAAATGTCACAAACATTGATAAAAATATTTTACATATAAATTTCTTATTTAAAATACAATAATTTTTTTCCAATGTTTATTTTTTAAGTCAATGTACCATATGCTTGAAAAAATTTTACATTTGGACCATAAAACAAATCGTGTTCATCAATCAGATTTTAATTTGATGATATTTTTGTTGTCAAATGCGTGACAAGCCACTTATATATTAGTATGATGCTAACAATATGCTTTTACGTATCAATTATATATTATTATTTAAACTTTTCATATCATTATATAAATTTATAGAATATTTAAACTGAATTGCTTAAACATTGAAGTATATACTAATAGGTGTAAGGATTGTTTGCACAAACTTCTTTAGATGAATTTATAGGCAAGAAAAATGAAAAATAAAATAAGTTTGTATAAACAGAACCTAAATTTAAAACAGACAATTGGTTTATGATGTTGCTGTTCTTGTGTGTGTGTGTTAGATACTAAAAGTTACGATATTTGAGGTTTTTGTTTCTTCTTACGTGAAAAATTTATATTGAGCATAATTTTGAATAGTTGTGGAAGATCATCATAGTGACAGCAATATTAGCATAACTTGTGGAGATGGATAAGCATCTGGGACCATTTAAACTTTGAACTAGCAATAAATGTCACAGTTTGATATACTAAAAAACCTAGCTAGTAAAGTAATAGGTATGGAGTAGTGTTTTTTCCTCTTCATTGGGTTGAGATGAAAAAAGATGCTGTAATTTGCGACTTTCCTCTTTAGCTGCCAAAAAGTGCCATTACCAAAACTGTAACTTTGCAAATCATGATGAATTGTAGATAAATTGACATAGCCAAACAAGAAAGGAAACTTACCATGCTGGTTAGCAACATACAAAATTGGGATGGCTATTAAGAAGGTAATGCATATAGCAATGGCTACTAGCAAAATTGGAAACTTTAATCGATCATACATGCCAGCATAATTAAGCAAAGCCTAGCTATTTAACTCTATGGTGCCTATTCCATAGCAAGGATACCCTTAGTATCTCTAGCTAGCTTGAAAAGATCAAACTTTTTTTTAAAAAAAAAAAGTACCAAAATTGGTCTAATCAAAGTGTAATTGAGTTCAATTAACGTATTTATAAACTTTTCAACATGATAAAATCAAATGCTGTATTGTGTATTTTTTTAATAAAGTTTGCTAAAATAGTATTTCTTTAGGGGGAATCTTCATAGTCCTTCCACTTGCTTGGTGTCTGATGTCTGAAACAAAGAACCCATGGTTTTGAGGGTAATGAATGATGGTGTTTGTTTTTCAGAGATCTAGGTTTGGATATCTTTAACCTTTTTCACAAGAACAATGTTAATAATCTCCTTAGAATATTAATTACAAAATTAAAAATAGAAAGCTTTTACACGAAAGTATTGTTAATATATCTCATAATTTTGAACATAATCCATTATCATTTCTTATGAAACACATCTATTTATTTAACAATATCTTTCAAATACGTAGATCTAGTTATATTTTTATCCCTTAAATTAAAAAAAAAAAGTTATATTTTAATTATTTAAAATTGAAAAAATATTATTTGAATCTCTAAAGGTAATATTTTTAAATAACTTTTGTCCTTTAAATTTAATATTTAGAAATTAAAATTGTATTTTATTAAATTTGGAAAAAAATATCATCCTAAAATTTCAAGGACTAAAAATATAATTAAATTAAATATATATTATTTTTAATAAAATTAAATATATCTAGATACCAAAACTCACTTCGTAAGAGGATATGACACTGATTATCCTTTTGCAAATTGAAGGATGTGACCATATGTAAATATATCGCGGAAAGGAATAAATTTAAACCAGATTTAATCATGAGACAGTTAATGAAAGACTAATAATTTGTTTTTTTAGAAAAGGAAACAGAAAAAATAAGAAATTAGTAAAAAGGCAGATTGTTTGATTATAAATGAATGAATGAGTAAAATAAAAGATTATTTTTTTATTAATAAGTTTATTTATTATTAATTTTTAATATTATTTTTTAACTATTTACTATTATTACTATAACAAAAGAGTAAAAAAAAAAAAGAAGTACACTCATAATTAATATAATAGATTTAGTTAAAAAAGAAACACTTTTTTTTTTCAACATATCAATTTATGTACATCATAATTAATTATATTTGTACAGAATTCTTCCTACATCCTTACATAATATAAGCTTCTCTCTCATTTTCCTTCTTCATATATTTAATTATTCAAACTACCCTTTATCCTTGATTTGTTTACACATTGATTATTTATCTCATTGCATAGGTGAAGCTAAAAGATGTATGAATTATTAGTGCAATTTTATTTTTGGTTATACTTTTTTTGGACAGCTAGCTAAGTAAGACATTCTTAATGCACTCACTTGCATTTAAAAGTAAAGTAAAGCATATACCTTTAGAAAAACGTCAAAAGAAGGGTACTTTGATTCATTGCGTCTCACTTGTGAAGCTAAAGTGAAGAAGATGCTTTGAATTGTATAATATATAGATTATGTTCGCATAAGCTTATATGTAATATCTACATTTCACTATCAAAAGTAGGGTGCAGATTCCAGATATCAATAATTAAAGTCACATGTTAACTGCATTTTTTATTTGTTAGTTGAACAAAACGAACTCAAGTTGCTACATAGCTAGCAAACAATTAATATATATAGCCTATGCTAATCTTCCATATTTTATATGCATAATTTATACACTCAATTATTCTCATGAAAAATATAACAATGTCAATATTATTTTTTTAAGTAAGTTGGATATTACTTACAACAACTTTTTTTTTTTTAATCGCACGAGTATCACATCTCAATCTAGATGTTAAAAAAAAAATTAAAATAATAATTATATTTTTGGCGCATAATATATATATAGTAGCATTGTAGCAAAAAGGAAACAATGAAATGATAGAAAACGGAAAACAGAAGGACGAAACAAAAAGCATGTGGCTCCACACTACATTAATCAAATTGGGCATTGGGGAATGATATGATAATATAGAAGTATGAAAGGATAAACATGGTGATTATGGCATGTCGCATTTGAGAGGACAATTGATATCCAGTTGTACAGAGCTGGCAATACGAAACCACTGTGCACTTGATCCAACACAATTTATCATCATCATCATCATGCATCAAGGATCAAACATCATGCATCATGCCCCTTCTCCTTCCCACGCTTCACACGTGTCCCCCTCCTCGATCCTCTAAACGGACCACCCTGTCCTCTTTTCTCGATCCCGCCCAGGTGAGTGGAACCCCGCTCCGCGACAATTTTCTCCAATCCTTCTCGTAACCCTCAATTCACTTTTCCACACGAACCCCCATTATTTCTATCTCGGGGTATTTTCGTAAATCCCCACTACCAGCCAATCATGCCTTATCCAGAATGCTTACGCAAGCAACAACAGAAAAAAAAAAACCCAACCATTTTCTCTCCTTTTTTTTTTTCCTTCAAAAAGCAAGCTAACCTTTATAAAAGCACATTCAAGAATTGAAACAGAGTACAGTGGTGAAGAACTTGTTTGTTCAAACTCCTCAAGTAACAAACTCCGAATTATTGATCATTGGATCAACTTTTATCCAAAGCTCGGTTTCATGGCCACCAACATTCGCAGAGCCACTTATCGTTTTCTCCCTGCCGTCGATAGAGACTCGCTCTCCGATTCCACCTTCGAATTCGACGAATCCGATCTCTACAACTCCGCACGCGCTAACTCCCCTGAATTCCACAACTCCGTACGCGCCTCCAGATTCCACAACAACTCCTCTTCCTCCGCCAGCCGCGTCGGTGCTCCGGCATCGCTGCCGGTGAACGTGCCGGACTGGTCGAAGATCCTCGGCAACGAGTACGGACAGAACAGGAGGAGGAGCTACGACGACGATGAAACGCGGAGCGACGAGGAGGACGAAGGAGGGAGAGTGCCTCCGCACGAGTTTCTGGCGAAGACGAGAATCGCGTCGTTGTCGGTGCATGAAGGTGTCGGGAGAACTCTGAAAGGACGCGATCTTAGTAGGGTTCGCAACGCGATTTGGGCGAAAACGGGATTCCAAGACTAGAACAAAAGAAAACCCTATCATAGGAGCATAAGTTAGTTTAATTATTGTTACTAATTTACTACTATTATGAATTGAAAAGAGTTTTGTTGACAGGTTTCGAGATTTTCCATTTTCCGGAGTCTTATTTTGATCTTTTTGGATCTTCGTCTATGTGTATCAGATCGGAATTTGAGATTTTAATTTTCAACGACGAGTTTTTTTTATTTTTAATAATGTTATTATTGTTCTTTATTATCTTTAACTCAGTACATTAGTTTTCTCTATTTTTTCACTAGCTTTCTCTGGGGATTGGACCGAATATTTTGTTGTGAGAAAAAACGAAATGGTGAATTGGTGGGGCCACTGTGGAAGTAGCAGTTGTTCAATGATTGGTGGGGTTTGGGTTTGGGGGGAGTTGATTGATATGAGTGGGTTTAGGTTTGGACCAAAATCAAAATCAAAGCCTATGTATATTGATATGACCCCATATATTCACGACAATGGACAGAGACTCCTAACTAATCAAAAACAACATTTTCGGTTCACTATTAATTGTATACGTCTAAATCAATTTCCATTCAAAAAATCTTTTCGAACTAAAAAACAAATCTTAAGTGATATAAAAAATTTAAAAGATTTTTTTTTTTTTTTTTAAATTGTGGTACTCAATCAATCTTTTTAAACATTAAAAAAATTGCGGTATTCAATTATTCTTTTAATAATGATCTCTTTCGATTGGAATTACTTTTTATAATAATTTTGTTATTTATCATTATTATTGTATATAATTATTTAATATTATTCTTTGATTTCATAAATTTTTAAATATTTTTTCAACCACAATATTATCATGATCACTTTTTAATATGCTTATATTAGTTTAATGTTAACTAGTTGAAAATATAATTATGAGAATTTGTATGAAAAAATAAAATAAAAAATAATTATGTTATATTAGAATTTTTTTTTCCCACAAATTACTGATAAGGTGTTTACCTAAGTTCTATCATTTTAACAATAATTTATAAATAATAATATAAAACTATACATATCCATTCAATTTGCATTTTTTTTTTTAAATTTCACTTCAATTTAATTCTTTTAATCTTAAAGTAAGATGTTCACCGCTTTTAAAACTTAAAATTACATGATTTTTTTAATCATAACTTATTTTTGAAATTAAGAATTGTATAAATATAATATATTGTTTTTATATAAATAGGTAATCTTATTAAACTTAAGTGATCCTTTTAAATATAAACCCTAATCTTTTTTAGTTAAAAATACTTTTTTTTCGAAAACCTAATTTTTGAATTTTATTTATTTATAGATTTAGTTTATTTTTATTAGATATAATAAATTAATCCACACATGTTATTCTCTTGCCCATTGTTATTGTTTTTTTACTTCCTCCTTGATAATGAGAGTAGTGTTATTTTATTAAAAAATAGTCATTGCATTTTATTGAAATTTTGAATGTATTTTAGCACGATTACTGGTATTAACTTTCTCGCTGGTCATTTTCTTATGTACTATTCATTTTTATTCAGTATCTTAAAAGAAGTAGTTAAGCAGACTATAGTTTATGCTTATAACCAGCGAGATTGATGATTACCACATAATTATTTAATGAGTTCTTTACACGATTTTAACGTTTTGCTTTATAATTTTTTAGCACAGTCACCAGAATTGACTAAGTAAAAAAAACTGCATTCTTGAAACTTTGAAGTCTTCAAAAGCATGTCGCCTCAAACAAAATTCAAAAGTTTCAAACAGGGCGAAATGTCCACTTTATTTAGCCCCAAAGTAAAAGTAAAATAGGAAGAAAATAAATAAATAAATAAATAAAACGAAGTAAACAAAAAAGTGTGTTAGTAGGGTAAATAAAAAAAGAAAAAAAAAAGAAATATATATAGCAACCCACAGATCGAAAATAAATAGTAACTTATTTGACAAAATAAATTCGGTAGTTGATAAACATAATCAACTGTTAATATTATAGATGTACATAATAAACCATAAATACATTAAAATGCTTTACAAATTTTAAAAATAGTTAAATCCAACTTTCCCAATCATTTATATGTTTTTTTCTTTTCCCTTTCTTAATGAAAATTGGAACAGTTTGCAATAACTATTAGTATTTGAGAATTTGGTGGGGTTACAAAGTCAAGGCACGCATGGAGGAGGGGATGGCCCAATATAATAATGGTTAATGTAGACATGAAATTAAGACTATGACACGGTCCACGCTCAATATTCCAAAAAAAAAAAAAAATCAAATTCAAATTAATCATTTATTCATCCTAATTTCTTCATTATCTTTACCAGAAAAATACTTACCATACTTTTTCCCAACGTTGTATTTGAATGGGTCAATTTAACAGAGCAATTAAATTAAAAAAAATTGAGTCGTTCATATAAGATATTTTAATTAATTAAATAATAAAATCGTAAAATAAAATATTTAAAATATCTTTTCTCGATCTCATTCTTGAGATATACTTTGTTCCTTGACTTCTTCAATGTTCGCTCTCGCTCTTTCTCAAGATAATATAATTATTAATTTTTTTTATATTGCTAAGCAAATTTAAATTACTTATCTACCAATATAAATTATATTGATGATCACTGTTCTCTTCCGAGATTCTAATATAATTTTAAAATAAACATATTCCTAAGTTTATTTTAAAGAATATTTTATACTATTATTTAAAATAAATTTTTATTTATAAAATAGTTTCAAAATATAACCAGGTTATTTTTCAAAAATCATTCCTTTAATTTATTAAATATTTTATTTTGAATATCTTATGTATAAAATATAAAGAATTGTTATAGATGTTTATTATTAAATCCCTATATTCATACTAATTAATATTGATAAAATAGTTTAAAAATATAACCCCGGGTATAATAACTACTACATACATGATGAACTAAAAGTGACGAATTGAAGTATTGGGCCTTGAGAAACGTGTGTTAGGCCGGCCCACAGGTGACAGTTCTGGCGGGTTGCACACTGGACGCTTCTACTCAGACTTACTCATCTCCGCCAAAGCAAGTAACAAGCACCAGCAGTGACTCTCTCTCTCTCTCCCTCCCTCCCTTTCCCCCCTCCATTGAATTGCATTGAGCGAGATGAGTTCATCGGAGCATGAGCCCGAGCCTCCCATTCTGCTCAATTTGCCTCCCCTCTCACCGAGTCTCTTCGACGCCGAACCATCGGGCCTCCAACAACCCAACGGATCCGCCGCTCGAACCTCCTCCGATCCCTCCAGCCCTACTAGCACCGGTTACGCCCCCGAGCGGAGCAGCAGCACCGCCACAAGCGTCTCTCAGGTTGAAGAGGTCCTTCACAACGAAATTCAGGAGATCACAATCCACGATCCCCAACCTCTCTCTCACTCCTCCTGGCATCCCGGAAAACGACACGGCGATGAGGTATATACACGTTTCTCGCTAAATTCTTTCCTACTTCGCTTAGTGTCCTTCACTCACTCACTGTTATGAGCAATTACAATTAACTGATTATTGATCTAATTATTAGATTCTAGTTTCATGTAGAGTTGTAATTGATCTAGCGGTCATGCAAATTAGGCTTGTCTAGTGAGTGATTTCGAAACCTGTATATTTGGATTTGTTTGTGCGCATTCTGATTGTTCTCTCTCGCTCGTGCTTCCCTTGCTATCACTCGCTATGACGAACTAGTTTTTAATGAGTGATTTGAAAATTCTAATAGCACATTTAGAACATAAGGGTGATACAGTCGAAACTCGACTTCCTTCTGTTTGTAGTTGTTCTTGTTCCTTGTGTTTCATTGATGGAGATTATATTGCATTGCAGTATAGGGTTTATTCCATAAACAGTTTTTTCTATTAAATTCACAATTCAACTCTTCGTGCTGAGTCAGTAATGATCGTGATTTTGAGTTTATAACATAAATAGAAACTGGAGGAAATGATCAGTGTTGTAGAATCATAAGAGTGAAATTGTTGCCCGGGGATGGGGTTGGCAACTGAGCATTTTCTCTCATAGTTATGATTCTGGTTGCAAGTAAAATTAAATAATGGGTAACTATGAAAACGATAGTAAAGTTGCATGGGAATATGGGTGACAATCGTGATTAAATAATGTTTTGTTTTCAAGTATTGACTTTCGAATTCCAATAAACTGTCATGGATTATTATTAGCTAGTTGGCAATTCTGATTAAGAACTTCAGATTTTCCGATTTTGATTTTTTTTAAAATGAGGGCATTACAGTGAAGATATCTGTAAAGGCTGTAATATCATATTCTGTTTGATTGATGAATAAAGTGCAGGATGATGCTTCCATTTCATGGAGGAAAAGGAAGAAGCATTTTTTCGTTCTGAGTCATTCTGGCAAACCAATATATTCTAGGTTAGTGTTTATCAGCTTCTTCACAAATAAACTCCCCCGAATTGCTGTTCATATCTCTTTCTAGGATTGCTGGCTCAAACTTCACGACCTATTCCTCTATTTCTTGTCTCAGGTATGGAGACGAACACAAGCTTGCTGGTTTTTCAGCAACTTTGCAAGCAATCATTTCCTTTGTGGAGAATGGGTATTGTAGCTGTCTTTGTTCTGGTTACTTATAGCCCAATAGTTTCTAATTACAGCAATATTCCTAAATACATTTGATTCTTAACTCAAATATAACAAGTAATTTTTCTAACGATTATCTATTATGTTTTCAGGGGTGACCATGTCAAAGTGGTGAGGGCTGGAAAGCATCAGGTCTGATCATACAGTTATCTCTTGTAAAAGATTTTTCTCATGAGTACCTAGTTTCATTTAAACATTACTTCCTTAAAAACCTGCACTTCAAGCTCTAATAAATACTTTGCTAAGCAAAACGATATTTTAATCCTTGCTGAGCTTTGAAGCGTAAGTTAGAAATAATAGATATATGTGTTTTGGAGGAAGGGGCTTCTATCTGTTACCAATTAGATGATTTTAATATGAAATCTTAGTTTGAAATTATGCTGCAGGTGGTTTTTCTTGTAAAAGGACCAATTTACTTGGTCTGCATCAGCTGCACAGAAGAGCCCTACGAGTCACTAAGGGGGCAGTTGGAGCTTATTCATGGCCAGGTATAACTGTGTTGGGCTTGAGTTGGATGCTTATGTGCCCAATGGAAAAGTTGATTTGTGGTTTGCTTACTCACTATTCCTGTTTCTTCAGCTTTTGTATTTCTCAACTTAATAGTAATTGTGTCTGTTTTCTGATATTGAAATGGATTAGTTATATTATAGCAGTTGTATGATACATCTCTGTTATTGGTATGTATGCAGATGATTGTTATACTAACAAAGTCAGTAAACAGATGTTTTGAGAAGAATCCAAAGTTTGATATGACACCCTTGCTTGGTGGAACAGACATTGTTTTCTCTTCACTAATCCACTCTTTTAGTTGGTTTGTTTCTCTGCTCTGAACACATTTTGTTTTTTAGTTTTAAAATAGAAACATTAAAACATTTTCTATAAGATATTTGGTGCTTTTTTTATGTATTTTTCTATGAATTTGTTTGGTGGGTTGGGGAGCAAGGAATGTTTATATATATCTTGGTAACCTGTGTCATATTTGGGTGGTGAACATTGTTCTTTTTCTGATTGTATCAGGAACCCAGCTACATTTCTTCATGCCTATACTTGTCTACCTCTTGCATATGCAACAAGGCAAGCTGCTGGTGCTATCTTGCAAGATGTTGCTGATTCGGGTGTTCTGTTCGCAATTCTGATGTGCAGACACAAGGTTTAACACTGAATTTGTCTAGTTACATGCTAACATAACATGATAAAATAATTCATTAAAGGTTGAAGGCAGGTAATCAGTCTAGTTGGTGCTCAGAAAGCCTCTCTTCATCCAGATGATATGCTGCTCCTGACCAACTTTGTTATGTCAACTGAATCATTTAGGCAAGTAAAACTGGCACTATTTTTATCTTTCAGATAGCATTTCAGAGATGGTTTGATAGTATAGTTTAATTTTCATTTAGTCTAGACTGTCTAGTTGCCGTTTGATGGTATATTTTTCTATTTATTCAGTCTACTTGACACAAAACCTGTGCATTAGCAAATCATTTGGACTTCGGATTTTGTGTTTTGGCTACTAGAGTTAGAGAAGATGCAGATTAAACTGTGTTCTCCTCTAGAGAACTCTCCATTAAATAGTGATGGTACAATATTTAGCAATAAATGCTATCCTGCAGCTTTGCTACCCAATTATGGAGATAACTATACAATTATAGCTGTACAATCATGCAAGATCTGTAACCAACAAATCTGCACCAATAATAACAATTGTTCTACAATCTACACCAATTAATAGCAAATATTTTGCTAATCATTTCCTTTGACAAGTGTAGCTTTTACAATATTTAAAATTTTCTTGGCATATGAATATGCAGGACTTCAGAGGCATTTTCTCCCATTTGCCTGCCAAGATACAATGCTTTGGCATTTTTGTATGCTTATATCCACTTTTTTGATGTGAGTCGGATTTAATTGCAATTAAATTTGCTATATGATTTACATCTTATAAATGAAAGAGGTCACAGATCATTACATATATATATATTTGGCAGGATGATACATATTTGATGTTGCTGACCACGAGTTCTGATGCATTTTACCATCTTAAGGATTGCAGGTAAATGATAGTTTAATAATCTGACTGCTCTTTATTATTGGGTTCATGATGTTTAATTTTGGAGTAAAGAAGAAAATTAAAAAGAGGAAAGAAGATAATGGTTCATAGCAAAGAGATCCTCACTCTCTATGTAGCAATATCTTTCTTGCCTTCATGGCTCAGAAATTTGTTTGTCAATTCACAGGATTGGTATCGAAACTGTCCTTTTGAAGTCAAATGTCCTTAGTGAAGCTCAGAGATCCTTGCTGGATGGTGGGATGCGTGTTGAGGATTTACCACCCTTACCTCGTTCTGGATCTTCTCATTTAGGTCAGCATAGGCCTCCATCAGATTCTCCTGAAAGATTAAGGGAACCTGATTGTGGCATTGGTGGTGCTGCTGGGTTGTGGCATTTTATATATCGCAGCATTTATTTGGATCAATATATAACTTCAGAGTTCTCATCACCGATTAACACTCCTAAGCAGCAGAAAAGGTAGTGATTTTCTGGAAACTTCTTTGGTTTTTAGGTAGCTGTAGCTTTTTTTTTTAATGCAGAATTGTTTTGTCAGAAATATAATCTGCCTCTGTTGTTACAGACTGTATAGAGCTTACCAGAAACTTTTTGCTTCCATGCACGATAAAGGAATTGGGCCACACAAAACTCAGTTTAGAAAGGACGAAAACTATGGTAACAACTTTTTTATTCTTGCTTTGTGGAAGAGATGGATATGTGATGTTTTGAGTCTGTTGTACCTGAATCACCTGTTGCAATAATTTTTTTAATTCAATGAACTGTGATTTTCTTCTTGTGGGGAAGAAGGGGAGGTGGTGATAGTCCTTTTTTTCTGTGGTATTTGCTCTAGGTTTTGTTCCTGGATGTTTCAGATGGAGTGATTCTATTGATAAACAAACCGCTTATTTTCTGTGAGATGCATATAGAGATTCATACCAATAATAGACTAGCCAATCGTGCATGTTTTGTTGTGCTGTGAAAAGTCATATCTGCTAGTGAAGACTAATCCTCTTGAGTGATCTACCTCTTCGTAGAGCTTACACTGTTTTAGTTGCTAGTGAAAACAAAACCTTTTGAGTGATCTACCAGTTCGTAGAGCTTACACTGTTTGTTTTAGTTGCATTGGGATATAATTTTGCCATTACATTTGGATGCTTCGTTAAACAGTGATCAGACTTGTTAGATAATGTTTTTTGGCAGTACTGCTCTGTTGGGTAACGCAGGATTTTGAGCTTTATGCTGCATTTGATCCCCTTGCAGACAAGGTATTTTTCTTTTTCTTGCCTACAAAATTTCTCAGCTCTCAATTATTTTATTTTATACAAATATGTCAAGGTCCTATAACTACTATATTTTCTATCACTAGCCAACGGTATATTCATAATTTACATTCAATGAAAATCTAAATAAAAATGTTCATGTTTAGAAATCTAGCACTGTGTATCTTCTTATTAGCTTTCCTTTCGTCATTAAGATTGCAACAGTTGGTAAAAATTCCTTTGGTCCATTTCTTTATGAATAAACCAACAATTTGGTGTCTAAAGTATCCCTCTCTCTCCTAAATAGACCTTAAATAAACTAATGAAGATATATCAGTTGTACCTAAAGTATTAGAAACTATGCTTCATAGTCCCTTAAATATTGAAAAAATCTTGAAATTAGTCCCTCTCAATGAGTAAAATAAATCAATCTAGGGACTAAATTGATGGATATTCAATCCTTTAGGAACTACCTGTATAATTTCCTTAAACTCTCTTTAGGAGAGAGGATGATACTTTAGGGAGTAAATTGACGGTTCATTCAATTTGTTTCGGGAATGATAGTAAAATAGTTGCATTTATTTTGTGCTACTCAGGTTGGATAAAGTCTGACTATTTTTGTACACTGTGATATGCAGGCTTTGGCAATAAAGACTTGCAATCGGGTCTGTCAATGGGTAAAAGATGTGGAAAATGAAATATTTTTGCTAGGAGCTAGCCCCTTTTCGTGGTGATTTTCTGTCAAATACTGTAAACATGTATGAGAATGTTCATTTAATAAATTTCTAATGAATTTATTATTTCCTTATTTTCCCGTCATGTTCTATTACGAAATTCTTTGATGGAAAATCATTATGTTATCAGTATGTTAGTGTTAACAGCAGAACTGCTGCTCGGTTCTAGCTTTCTTCAAAGTCCATTAGTTCTATAGCATATAGGTTATATTTGGATAAATTTATTCGCATGTACTTGTAGAGAAGAGAATAAAGTGAAATAAATTGATTTGTTTGCATGAGTTAAAATCAACGTATACACTTGTTTGTTTGTTTTTATTTTTATAGTTTTTTTCATTTGATTTCTACAATGGTCAAGGTTCATAAATTGATTTTAGTTTATGGAATAGTTCAATGTTTTTTACTTTCCTATTTTCTTTGCTTTTAAGTGCTTATATAGTTTATACTAACAGGTCATAGACTGGTTAGTTGGTGTCGGGGTTTCAATTCCAGTGGGCTATTATTATTTAAGGGATGATGTTCCACATAAGCTCATTATGATAAAAAAATTATGATCTCGTTCCATTGATAGATGAGAGTTTGGAGGGACGATTGTGTAGTTGATTCATCTTTGCTTTTGTTTTTTGTGTCTAAATATCGCCTGAAGATTTGAGTAAAGGAGGCTATGTGCATTCAATATGATGAATATGTGATAGTAAGTAGTGGTTGAGACCCATGATTAGCTTCTCATTTAGAGAGGTTAGATTAGGTGCTAGTGTTTCTTTGGGTCGAATTTGAGCTGCAATCAGGGAAGTGGGGATGGAAGATGCCTTTGGTTTGGCGATTTTAAAGACAGTGAAAGAGTCTATCATAGCATACCCTCCATGAAAGAATAAAGTTTACTGAAATTCATGGAGGCCAAGAATTAGGAATGGTTTCCATTCACCAGCCTGCGGGTTGATCCTTAAGTGTGATGGAGAAAATAGAAACACTGATGTTTTCATTTTTTTTTACTGCTATTGTATGGCATGTCCACATGGTTCATTAAGAGGCCCGCTTCCACGAAAAACAAAACATTACTAATACTACTACGTCATACCACATGTTAGAAAAATAAAGGCTGAAATTTCCTCAATCATTATAGTATTTTATATTTTATTCACTCTTCCCTCTCATTTTATGGTATGTAAGGAAAGACATTTCGGTATAATACACTTGTCATAAAAAAACCCTTAAATATTTAGTTCCTCTTAAATTAACAAATTTTAATTTTGGTTCCTATGAATTTTTTTTATCCTTATAAAATTTGAAATCACTATTTATATTTCTTATAAAATCAAATGGATGAATTTTAATTTTAGTTCTGTAATATTTTTTATTTATATCTTTTCAAAAATTTAAATAATTTTTTTTAGTCTTAATATTTATTTAAAATAGATGAATAACATTTACTTTACGAATTTTAATAATTTGTTTAAGTGTTACGTGTCAGTAATATATTACTATATTTTAAATGATTATTTATTTTTTTGTTTAACATATGCGTAGTTAATTAGTATTATATAATACTAGTGATAAAAAGTCTGGCCTTAACTTCCTTCTTCATTTTTCAAATCCCAGACGTTAATATTAATAATATATTATTATTTATTAAATTTTATTATCTTTTTTTTTTTCATAAATTGTCATTACATTTTTTTATTTTCATTCATTTTGACAATTTTTAAAATTTGTAATAAGATATTAAAGTTTTTAAAAAAAATTACTATTTTATTACCAATTTTTGTAAAGAGACATTGTTTTGTAATTAATATAATGGGAAAATACAGAAAAATTAGAAAATGTGTGAAAAGAATTTGGATGGGAAAATATAAAATATAATTTTGATGGTAAAATGTATAAAAAAATTGAATGAAAAAAATTCTAAAATAATAATAGTTGTGTGATAAAATATGTAATTAATCTTCAAAGTTATAAGTTGTTAACAAAAAATATTATTATTTTAGAATGTGATATTTTAGAGAATGTCATTTTTTAAGGATAATATATTTAAAATATTTTATACTTAAATTTGATATTTATATATAATTTGGAATGTATGCTCAATATTACGCCGTGATAATCCACTTCTTACTCCTTATAGTTGTGGGTAAGGAATAATAGAAGTAATATTTAAAAAAATGTTAAATAATTTTTGTATTACTAATTTTAATATTATTATTTTTTTAAAGTGATTAAATATTATTTTTCCTTTTAATATTGTGTAATGAAAAAAATATAATATATTATTTATATAATCATATTTATTATTATATATAAATATATATATATATATATATATATATATATCTCAATAATGTTAACGTTAAGTTGTATTTTTTTTTAGATAATTTAATAATTTTAATGAAGTATATAATATTAACTCACCTAAAAATGATTAAAATAATATTAAAATTAATAATGAGATAAAATTTAAAAATAAAAATAAAAAATTCATTTAGTAAAAAAATTCTAAGAATAAGTTTTATCTAACAACGATATTTTAAAGTTTGAGTCAATTATTTAAAGCAAACCTGTTCATTACCATATTAAGAAGGAGAACATAGAAAATAATAGTTAATAACATTTAAAATTGTGTTTTACCATGGATTGAAGTGCATTGGACCGAGTAAAATTAAATTAAATTAAATTGAACTGAAGTAAACGTGATCCAAGTAAATTAAATTAAATATGCAATTTTTTAGGTATAATTAACCCACCTGTTATGCTTTCCTTACTCGTTTAAAATGGCCTTTGCAGTACATGAAAATGGCATTATATATATTCTATTTTTTAAAATATTATTTATTTTATTTATATTAAAACTTTTATATTTTACTTCTCTTTCTTTTCTATTTCTGCTTTTGTTATTAAAATATGTTGTAGAAAAATAATGAGAATAATATTTATCTTCTTCTAATGTTCTTAGGACATATACTTTAAAAATTTTAATAGTTAAAATTGACTTCTATAGCTCCAACGAAATGTTGTTATAACATTTTTTTTAATAGATGACCATGGTATTGTATTTATATAGGATTTCAAATTTTAACTAATGTTTGAATGACATTTTTAGGTAAAAAATGTGAATAGTTCAATAATTACGGTAATTTTTGTTTGATTATCATATATCATCCATATAATATTTTTAATTTTTCTATAAGGTAAAATATCCTTTGGATATTCAATATCTAATTGATAATATTTTAAGTGTAAATTTTCTTAAACTTTCGATGATAGTTTATTACGTGTTAATGTAGTACTCATAAAATCAAAATATTTTTTTTCATCCAAAAACTAATTTGATTTAATTCATATAAATATTTAAGTAAAACAAGTTTAATGAAATATAAAATAACAAAGTCCAAGAATCTTAGTTTCGTGAAATCATTGAATATGCGGCGAGTGATTCATCATTCTCCCTCTAAGATGACCTCTTTCTTCAATATAAAATTTATTAAGCAGTTCTGCAAATAATATAAAATATTCCAATTTTCTATAATTTTAAGTAACATTTAATCATTATTCCAAAATATACCACTTGAAAATAATACACCACAAATTAATGAATCAGAAAATTTGTAAACTATTAAAGAAACATGTGATTCAAAAACTTCCTTCTACATACCCTATGATTAAACAAATTTCAAAAATCCATAAATTATTCTCTACCATTTGTTCCATTTATTAATCATCTTGATGTTTAAAACTGTTAAAAATTAGTTAAAACTTTAAAACAATAGTTTTATATCATCACTCAATATATAATTTACATTAATTACTAGTTATGCTTAACTTTAATTACAATCAAAATAATAATTCATCCAGAACTCACAAATTCAACATTATATAAGTATTTCATTCTAAATGCTTCATGTTTATTAGAATACATATCATTTATATAATTTAAATAAGTAATCTTACCTCATTTACTCATACTAAAATTAGTTTCTCTTATATAATATAATATCTAGATACTAAATATTTTTATTTATTACATAAATTGAAAATAAATATATTTGTAGTGTCACATTTTTTAATAAATATATGAAATGAAAAAGGAGATATTTGTAGTGGTTGAAGTTTAACGTATTAATTTATATAAAGATAAAATAAGAAAATAATAATATATTGTAAACTTGAAATATCACTTAACCTTTCAATCAAATAAGAAAAGTTAAAAGTGAAATTAGGCAGAAATATTTAACTTAAAAAAACATGTGATTTGACGAAGTTCCCAGAGTTTAAATAATTGCAATTATCACCTTAACGAGTTGCAAGGAGAAAGGTTGAAAGGTTGTAAGTGACCAATCTAAATATAAAATTAATGTTCTCATTAACTAACTGATAAGATAATTTACTATTATTTAAGGAATTAATATTTTTTATAAAAAATATGCAAAACTCAGTGAAATTATTATGTACTTTAGACTAAATAATTTTTTTCATGTATAAAAAATTATCTTTGATATTTTTTTAAATAATTATTGTAATATTTAATAAAATTATTATATATAATGATTTATAATTAAATAACAGTATTTGAATTATTTATGGCTAAAACTGTACTGTATTTGAATTATTTTAATGAAAATAGTTTTAATTTATTAATCAGTATTTTAAAGATAGTAGTGATATTTATTGAAGCTGAAAAAAAAAGTTAACATGGAACTAACATTAATTAAGGTAAGAGGTTGATAAGATATATTAATAAATTAATAATTAATGATTAATAGTAATAAATGAAACAAGGTGGAAAAAATAGGAAGTAAAAAAAAGGTCATAAAGTATGAAAATGTAGGAAAAGATCAGATTCACATCCATGCACTTCAGTGGTGCACTGCAGCCTAACGTTTGAGTTGACTCACAACAACAACGCAATAAATAACCTCCCAACATAATTATAATAATAATAATAATAATAATAATAATATTATTATTATTATTGTTCACAGAAATCAAAGAAATTACTCTTCACCCTCTTCTTCTGCACTTTCCTCTCTTTTTTTTCTCACTCCTCAACTTTCTCTCACTAACTAGTCTCATTTCTCCGTCGACAAACCCTAACCATTCATCTGCCTGAGACCAATTTCCGGGTCCGACCCGAAATATTCAAACCGATCCGCGCGTGGCTACCGTTTTCTCGGTGGTGCTGGTGGCGGTGGTGGAAATGTACAAGAACCAGCTTCAAGAGCTGGCCCAGCGGAGCTGCTTCAACCTGCCTTCGTACACGTGCATTCGGGAAGGTCCCGACCACGCGCCGAGGTTCAAGGCCACCGTCAACTTTAACGGCGAGATCTTCGAAAGCCCTCACTACTGCTCCACTCTCCGTCAGGCCGAACACTCCGCCGCCGAAGTAGCTCTCAATTCCCTCTCCCACCGTGGTCCCTCCCACTCCCTCGCCGCCAAGATCCTCGTGAGTCTTCTCTCTCATTGCAGCTTCTAGGGTTTTTGCTTTCTCCCTTTCCCACTCTCCTTAACCCCCAAATATATCTTGCTCACCCAACACTAATAACCCACGGCTCTTTGGTAACCTTCACTCTTTTATGCTTCGTTTATATTCAAACTCGTTAACCTCTTTTACTGCCATTCTAATGTTTTACTTGTTTACTTGATTTTTTAAATTAATGCATAATTGTTTCTGGTAGGTGTAGAACTTTGATCTTACCAATTAACCTAAACATTATCAGCCAAAATTGTGCGGTTAACATATACAAATAATCATCCATGGGTCTTTTTTTTTATTCCATCATCCGTAAGTCTTTATTAGAAAACTTTATGAAAGAGAACATAACATGAATTTTTTTCTAAAATTAGAAGTGATCTTTATCCTGCTCTGCTTTATAGCTTGTAAAAAGTTCACCTGCTGTAAACTTGTAATGCCTTTTTTTAATCATTTTTGTTGATGTGGAAGAAACATGTGTAATGTTTGAACTGCATTGCATGGTGTTCTTCATTGCATCTATAGTTTTTTTTTTTTTTTCACACCTGCTTATTGTGTTCAATGTTTTTAGGATGAGACTGGAGTGTACAAGAACCTTCTACAGGAAATTGCGCAAAGGGTAGGAGCCCCATTGCCTCATTACACAACGTATAGGTCTGGCCTAGGACATTTACCTGTTTTTACCGGGATAGTAGAGCTTGCTGGAATCTCATTTACTGGAGAATCTGCAAAGAATAAGAAACAAGCTGAGAAAAATGCAGCTATGGCAGCATGGTCGGCCTTGAAACAATGTAAGTTGCAGGTGAACTTTGGTCTGGAAAATTGGTTGTTTTCATGTAAATACACAGACTTCATGTCAATCTTTTTCTCTGAACATCGCATTATATGAGTTGGAAATTACAAAATGGGAGAGTGGAGATACACAACCCAGGCCTGTTTCCCTGATTTTTCCATTCTCGTAACATATGGTAAAAGAATTTGGTTGACAAATTTATCATATGGTTCTGTGGCAGTGTACTAACAATCTACGTCCCAAAATCTCATGTTCTTCACTTGTGATTAGGGAAAATACTAACAAACCTTCTAATAGTACTTATCCATTTTAGTTTAAAAGATTATTTCTTTAGAAGGCATTCTGCTAGATAGATATTTACGCGTTTTTTTGGTAATAAAGCTGCATTTTTCATCCCTTGTGTATCTGATGATTTATGATTCCTGTGTGAATGATTGAATATGAATGCGCAATAATTTTCTTACCAGTGGCAAAAGAGACTGCAAGCTCCTCAACGGAACCAGAGAACAATGATGAACTAGAGCAGATCACAATAGCACGGGCTTTACTGAACTACCGTTTGAAGGAAAAGATGACAATGTCTAATCCAAATACTCCCATTTCTTTTCATAAAAGGTTTCAGATTCAAAATCCCAGACCAATCAGTTCGCAACCACCTCCAGCCACTTCATCAAAGATCCTTCCCCTAATTTGCCAAAAGACAGCACCTCGAAATAAGCCATCAATCGTAACAGTAAATGAAAGTATTCGAAGCAGGCAGCCACAGGCTGCAGTGACCAGTGACAGTTCCTCCCTACCTCCACAGTCTTGTTCTCTAGAAAGCCGAGGAATCCGACCCCTTAAGTTCCCTGCAGTAGGAGCAGCACCTTATGTTCCTATTCGACAAATGAGATCATCTTGCCAGGGGATTGCACCTGCAGTGACTATAAGGACCGTAGTACCAGCATTTGCTGCACCACCTTGTCCACCGCCTGCCCCAGTGCCACCCCATCCCGTAATTCGGCCTCTTCCTGTACGAGTTGCTCCTGCAGTCAATATTCGGCAAGCTGTTCCTGTATATGCTGCTCCACCTCCAAGAAGGGATGAACCTGCTCCCAACCAAAAGGATCTACCAACTGTTAGTGCCTCTTGCCAGCAAGATAAACAGCCAATTAATATTCAAGAGATGGACAAGATTGTGCACATCCCTTCAGAATCAGAGACTATGCTTATGTTGGAGGAGCTGGAAATTTGAAATTTATTGGAGTAGGTCTGATCCATGGGAATACTGTCATGTTTTTGTACTTGATCCTATAATGAGTGATGTTAAATGATCCATTCCTTTTTCCTTCCTCACCCCATTTTGTCCTGTTAAATGTGACAGTTGCCGCAGGTTGATTAGTATCAGCTGTTCAATTTCTGTGAAATTCAAGAGCAGTTTGGCTTTAAATTTACTCATGATTTTACTTTATTTATGCATGCCAAATCATGTTATACCTTGTCAGTTAGTCTGGGAGCTTGATAATTCCTCGCTTTTCATGTGGTCAGTATTGCTCCAATCTGGTGTGCCAAATTGCTGTGTTACAGCATGTTTGGTAACAGTTGTTTCAGGAGAAATGATAGACTATTCCTTAAAATTATTTTCATTTCTTAGGAAGCGGGTAATAGTAATCGATTTTCTTAAATGAATTGAACTAACTTCGTATTTTTCACTATTTGTTCAATCATCATCCTCGGATATGAGAAAATCTCTGGCCAAGAAAAGGCAAACAGTGCCCCAAGATAGTTCAGTTAAAAACCTTTTTGAATAGGACCTACATGATTTACTTGTTCCATGATTGTTAACTTTACCTGTTCCAGTCTCCAGCAAGTACCGAAGCTTACTATGTGTTTTTCATCCTTGGAATGGGGTTCAAAGTTCTCGGATGATCAGAAACTTTATTTTTTACCTGATTCACTTGTATCTTTAACCGAACTGAGTCATTAAATAATCTTGAATAGCATTCCCATGAAGCCTGAGAGGCTGAGGTTGGTTTTATTTATCCGCACTAAAATTTGTAGCCATTCCTATAGGAAGCCAAACTTTTATTTTCTTTTTTGCTGAAGAGCGTGAGACAAATAATAGTTTCATAAAATAGACCCTTCTAACCAATTAGTTGGGAGCTTGCATTGTTATCCTTTTTACCCAGTCATTTTTGTCACGCACTATCCAAGTAATGGAAACACGTAGTCTTATAGTAGTGCCAAGTGTGAGGCTGCATTAAATCAGAAGAAACACCTTCTCTATCTGTGAGGTCAATTTTGATTGGATAGTTGAATCACAAGCCTAAAAGAGTTTCCTGTTTAAGATGGGATGAAATAGTGTTGAAAGAGGGGTAGTTTTTCCACTCTGTAAATCAGCGTGATACAACAATTCTCAGATTCTATAATTAAAGAAGCAGAGGCTCAGACTGATAATCTGAAGCCTATACCGTGTCGGAGACTTAAATGGAACTCCAGAACGACTTATGGGGCGGTAGTTGGTGTTTGTTTAATGCTTGTTTGAATTCGACGGAATTTTAAGCTGAACCACGTTTCTTCCAAAGTTAATAATTTCAAAGTGCAAGTCTATGTCATTATTCATATACTACTTTCTTATTCTCATTCATTTATTGCCATTCAACTTTCTTTTTTCTTCCATCTACTCTACACTTTCCCATCTCTTATCATATCTTTCTGCATCTTAATAAATCCATCCTCCTACTTTGCTTCCCTTCTTACTCTAAACAATACTCAAGACCATGTAAACAACCATCACCATCCCTCCATTATAATATCCAATATTGATTAAATTAAAACTCTTCAAATTTAGACAAAATTCAAACTAAAAAACAAAATAAGATAAGGGATTATATAATATATTTTTTTTATAATTATTGAAATTATTATTGATAAAAATTCCTAGAAGAATTTTATTGTAAAAGGAGTTATTATTGAATATTGTTAATGATTAAATTTAATTAAGAAATATTTTTAAGTATGCTAAGTTGTCACAACTTATTTTTAAAAAAAAAAAACAGTTAACAGCTAGGAAGTTATCATATCCATCTAATTTTTATTATTTTATATATTATTCTTAGCTAAATTATAAACATTTAACTTTAATTGGAGCAAACGATTATAATTTCCAAGTCATTTTTTTAAAATAATCAATATTTCTATGGTTTCTTTTTAATACTCGAAAATTATTTTATTATTTCACTAACTTGTATATATTTTTCTAATTTTCATATAAAAGGCCTAAACTAGGATATAAATGGACGGGGGCTAACTAAGTCCAAATCAATAAAGAGAGGCCAACAAAATGATATGGAAAGAAGCTTGGCCCGTATCCATTTTCCGGACTTAGACAATTACTTTTCAAACCTCCAGAATTATTTCTTGCACATTCTATTATAGTGAAATGATAAAAATATTATTTAAAATATTTGTAGTAAACACTATCTACAATGTATTCAAAATGCATTCTAAAATGTATAATTTGAAATTAATTTTCGATATTCGAGATTATTTATTCTGAAACTGTCTACAATGATTTTAAAATGTTATTTTTATCTATTTAATGTGATGGAAATGTAAAATAAGAAATTATGAGCATGCCAACGTAAAACAAAATAAAAATAGATCGATTAAATTTATATTCAAAATACTTATTTATTCTAGATTCCTTTAATACATTTAAAAGAATATTTTTGTTTTAAAAAAAAAAAAAAAACTACATGTGTTACAAAATAAAAAATATATATCTTCTAACCTGTGAAAATGATATTAGATTAAGCAGAATTTATGATAAATGACTTCAACTTTGACACTTTGTTTCGTTAAATTAAATTAAAATCATAATTTCCGCTAAGCTTTTTGTTAATGCTTTTTAATCTGAATTATTGGCTCAGCTAAGCAAATGCACTCTTTTCTCTGCTTATTTTATGGAAAGACACAAATCTAAATTGAAATTTAAAATAATAGGAAAAAAAACTTTATTTTTTTAATTAAAAGTGGTTGAACGAGGGAAACACGTGTCTAAAAAAAATATACCAAACAATAAAAAAATAAGGGACACATTTCCTAGGGTAAATCCCTATTGTGATCTTTAGGTGACATTTTATTTTATTTAGCAAGTATTTTAGTATCACATTACAAAAGATAATTTTTTATAAAATTAAAATTCATAAATATATTTTTAACTGTATAAGCTTTATTAGTATTTTAGTACGTATATTGTACTAGATAACTATTTATTTATGTACTAATTTTATAATATAATAAATAAATCATTTGAATATATAAATTATATTATAATTAAAATACTCAATAAATAAATATTTTGGAATATATAAACTATATTTTAGCATTGTCGTAATAATTTAGTTGAAAATAATAAGAGGTTGAGAAAAAAAATTGTAAAATAATTTTCATTAAAAAATTTTATTTGATAATATCTATTTTTATGTACATCTATTTTTAAATTTTTATACACTAATTATAATTAGAATAATATTTTGTTAATAATAATTTTTTCATATATTATTTTATTATGAATTATTACTTAACTTCGTCATTCATATTATGAATTATAATTATTTTATTAATGAACTATAAGTTTAAAAATTTATAGAATAATATAAATTTTAATTACAATCTTTTTACTCAATTTGTAATCTAATAATATATATTTTAATAAATAAATTCGCTTGAGAAAAAAATTAAAAATACTTAACTTTTCTTATAAACTTTTATCAAACAACACCAAGTAAGATAGTTCTTATTAAAGTAAAAATTAGATTAAAAATTCATCATCTTTTCATAAATATTTTCACCACTTCTTATTTAAGTAAAAATATCCAAATATTATCTGCTCATACCTTAATCAACTATCCATTTAATTCAAAAAATAACCACACGATTATACATATTTATTCTTAAAATATAATACATGCATACTAGTTTCACAAATATTTCAACCTGAATTCATATAATTTATAACAAATCAATATAAGAAACAAAACCTACAATATATCATAAATCAAATATAATTAACTCTTCATTAAATATAACAAACACGACCCTATCATTTATCATACTTAAAATTAAATTTCAATTCCTACACATCTCTTCTCAATATTTAGATTATTTATTATAAAATTTGATCATAACTTTAAATAAACTAATTTCTCTTATTTAAAACTTTGTTCCCAATTTAAAATATTAAACTCATAAATAGAGTTAAAAAATTTCATATCTTTCTTTAAAAAATACTTAATAACAAAAATAACTATCTTAATAACAAAATCATGTTGTTTTGAATATAAGTTAACATAAAAATTTATTAAAATTAAAAATTTCACATATAAATATCTTAAAATTCTAGTATAAATTAATACTAAAAAAACTTATAAAAATATAAAAATAAATAAATTATTCAAAATAAAATTTTAATTAAAAAAAAATTTTTTTACTAATTTTTATATAATATTTTTAAATTCTAAAAAAATAAAAAAGAGAAATAAAAGAATTTGTGTAAGGACCCGGTGTGTGGTAGTTCTAGCAAGATAGTAACTTAAGTAGTGAAGGGTGAAAGTGATCGGTAAAGTTTTAAAAAAAATATATAAATAGAAAAAAAAAAAACTTAATCTTTCAAACTTCATTATTTTAAGTTTACCATCTCTCTAGAAAACCTTTTCTCTAAACTCTCTCTACCTTCTCTCTAACCAATTTTCCCACCTTCTATCCTTTTCAAGATTTGAGTAGACCATTGAGAAGCTTGCGGAGAATAGATCTACTTGGACCGATTAGAATTTCAATTTGGGTAAGTTTTCCTAATTTTTCTCCTAAGACCTGAGAAGAGGGTTTTGTGTTTATAGGTTAAATCTGTGATTTTAGGCACTTATAAAACCAATTGGAGCTTCTAAGCTTGGATTCATAAGAGAAATGGCTAATTGGACTGAAGAATTTGAGGTAAGGGAAGTTAGAACTTTGACTTTGACTTTTTTTAGAAAATCTGTGTTTTTGCTTTGAATTTGTGGAAATTGGATTGCTTTATGGTGTTCTGCTTGTCTGTGTATGATTCGGATTGCATTGCATGTGAAATCGGAGTTCGGCCTGAGAAAATCCGCTGAGCGCAGGGGCCCTGCGCTGAGCGTATTTTGTTACAGGGATGACTGTAAAATTTCGCTTAGTGCACAGTGCGCTCAGTGCATGAGACTTGCGCTGAGCGAAATTCTACAACGATCCTCGGGCGAGGAAATTTGCTGAGCGGAGGACCTAGACTGAGCGCATGGTGCGCTCAGCGTAAACTTACGCTGAGCGGATTTCATTCGCTGAGCAGATGTATTTGTTGAGCGAATTTATCCGCTGAGCGGGCTGGGCTGCGCTGAGCGAATTTCTTCTGGTTTGTTGTTTGACTTTGGAGTTGATTAGAATTGACAGAAATCTGGTATATCTAAATATGCATGTGATACTCTTAGAAAATATATTTGATGCATGAATTGTAGTTTGGATGAATGAAAGTGAATATAGGTTTATGACTGAGTATGTTAGAGAAAAGTAACTATGATGCATGAGGTGTAATTATGATGAATGAGAATGATAATAGGCATTATGTGTGTATGATTCTTGGAAAAATGTATATGATGCATGAAATGTAACATGTGATAGAGTAGTGTGTATGGATCTAGAGACATAGCCTAAGGTATCTAGGCCTCAATGTGAGTCCCGGTCACGTAGACTAAGACCACATGTGGTGAGAGGTCGATGGAGGTCCCATCAGTTACTCAGAGGAGGAAGCTAGATGTGGCTACCCTGATTGTTGTGAGTTGTGAGAGGATGGCGCTGAGGTGAAAAAGACTCAGTTAGCCGGTCGTGATAAGACCCGTGGTCCTGCTCTGATACATGGATGGCGTTGGGGTGCAAAAGACTCAGTTAATCGGTCGTTATAAGACCCGTGGTCCATGTTTGGATACGTTAGGTGTTAGCCGTAGATGTCCGAGATCCATACGGTCTTCCGGAAGACGTCAGTCTTGAATGTGATATGTGATGTGTGAATGTGAACGTGATTATGTGTAAAGCCTTAGGTAGGCCCTTACACTTGGATGTGATTATAGATAATATCTTATGTAATTTATATAATCATGTATGCTCTTTTGTATCTCTAGCTTACCCTATTTGTTTGGTGTTTCGTTTGACTGCTATGATCGTGTTCCTTGCACGGGAGCAGGTGCCAGGTCAGGAGAGGAGTCTTCATCAGGGAGATAGTAGGACTAGGAAATTTATGTAATAGAATTCTTGTCCCCTTTTAAATTATAGAAAATAGAAAAATTTATCAGACCTTGTGAGAAGTTACTTTGGGAATATAATAAATTAGTATTATGAAATATTGAGATATTATGAGTATTTGGTATAAATTAGCATTTTGGGTTCGTTACAATTTGTAGAAAAAATAATTTTAAAATAGTAAAAGATAAAATATTTAATTTTTTATTTATATAAATTTAATCATTTTTCATTCTTTATTAAAATACAAAATTTTTATTTAATTAAATTATTACCAATTTTTTTAATAGTTTTATTAATATCTTATTTTTTTAAAAATTTAATATTTTTTTAGTCATAGATCTAAATTAAATTTTATCATTTTTTTAAACTATCAAAATAGTCAAAATAATTTTATATAACATAAATGATTATTATAAATTGAAAATATATTTTATAAATTAAAACCATTTATTATAATTTTCGATTATACAAAATAAATATCTATTTTCTATATTGCACACATTAAAACACTAACATAGTTCTAAGAATAGTTGAAATACACAATAAAAGCAGAAAATACTGAAAATTTGTTTTAAGAAACTGATGTCATTTTGTAAATTACGAATTTAACCATTACATTTCAATTTTTAAGACAAATTAACATGATGCATGATGCATCCATACATGACCATACATAATAATTAAGCTTTCTCCCGGATTATTATCACAATTAACACGAAGACGTTTGCCTATTATTTTATTTTTAAGTGATAAAACATGTTTTTCATTATTGATGCAAAATTATATTATAGTTTTGCTTTATGTTCTAACGTTATTGACCAAATATTGAATTATAACTTAATAAGATTATTTAAGAGAGATGTTAGAAAATATTCAATTAATAAAAAAAAAAATTAAAACTAGGCTTAATTTTGAAGAAAAGAGACTAACGTCAAATGGTTTGAATTTTTTCATCTTAGATTTTAATATAAACTATTGACAACTAGACTAGTGAGTTTGTTTGGTAAATAAATTAAGATTATAATATATAATTTAACTAAAGATAAAAATTATACACATGTTTTTAAATAAATATATGTAAACAAGCATATTTAACCTAATATAAATCATAAAACTTTGATGTTACTTCATTTTATAAATTAAGAAAAAGAAAATTTAATTTTAACTAACACATTTCACAATCTTAATCTTCAAAAATATAATCAGATACTAAAAGTAGAGTTTTTATTTATTTATTTATATATATGTTTTATTTATGGGTTTTGTTATCCAGAGTAAGAAGAATACTCTGTAAGAAAAATACATTAAATAAGATGTGTTAATAATATTTTAAATAAAAATTTCTATTTTGTTTTTTTTTAACCAATTAATACAACTTTGTTTGTCTATATTTATAATGTCGAAAATGAAATGTGTTTGTTTAAATGTTTAAATAAATTATAAGAAGTTTGAAATAATATCCTATTACAAGAATCTAATTGGGTTGACATGGTAAACTGCTTTAAAAATATTATTTCTTTATTAACCAACTCTTATAATAAATATTATTATGTAATATAATTAAATTTAAATTAATTAATAATTTTATAATTTTCTAATCATTCTTAATATTAACTAGACTTAATTTTTATTAGTTTTAATTCTTTTCATTTTTCTCATTATTAATATGTTTACTGTTTTTAATTTTTTTATTGATTATATTTTTGAATAATCAAAATAAGTATTCCAAAAAAAATTAATTTCCTACTTACTGACGTCAGAAAAATAGTTGACAATAATGACTTTGTTAAAATATAATGAATATAAGTTTATTGTAACTAAATTTCAACCAAACAATACTATATACAGTGACTGAATCAATTCAATCAATTAAACATAAAAGTTTCAGATTTTTCGGCAAAGTACTGTTTGCCCTTGAAATGAAAGGTAGATAGGTTTTCGATTTCCACAATAATAATAATAATAAATAAATAATATTTAATTTGAAGAATAGTGTACTTTAATTTGAATGGTAGACTTTAAACTAAACCCACGATCGAATGCACGGCGACGTAACGTTGATCCCATATTTTCTGTTCAAATTCAAATGCAAGAGTTGACGGAGCGTCACAGCAATGATATATATATATATATATATATTATGTACATATCATGTGGCATGAAGTTCATGCCATGACCATGCATGGGACTGGAAATATTGCAAGTTAAAAATAAAAAATAATAAAAAATAATAAAAAATGGAGAGGCATTATGAAGCGTGGGATAGGTGGTGTTAATGTGTGTGTGTGGCAATTCCGTAGTTCTATGGTTTGTACTTTAGCGCTAGCGATTATTTTGCGGCATTCTCTCTTTCTCTCTCTCTTTTCTTTCTTCTATCGATCTTCACGGCGTGGTTGCTTTTCGATCTCTCTCCCACAAAATTAGGGTTTAGACCTAGATCCGGCCATCTTCATGTTTTGGAAGCTTGCATCTCTTTCTGCTTCCTCCCCCGTGAGTTTCCACTTTAATCGCGCCAATTCTCCTGCATTTAAACTAAGCTTCAATTCTTCTCTCTCTCCCTCCATAATTTAAGCGTCACTTAGTTCGAATGTTATCTATTTACCATTGCTTTTTCTTTCTAATTACCGATTAATCAATCCTTATTTAACTATGTTACCGATTAAATCCATTTTCCGGACCGACCTTCGGTGTTTTCTTTTTTCCGCTCTTTTAAACTTGTTATATGCAGCAACTCCTACCGAACTCCTTGCTTCTTTTATTTTATTTTTTCAATTTTCTGTTTGTTTTATGGAATCTACTTCAGTGGTTCACTTTGTTAGGAGGATCTCAATCAGAGACAGTTTATGTGTTTCAGCATGTTAATTTTTTTTTTTTTTTTGGAATTACCTCTTTGTATATTTAATTCAGCTGCGGGTATTTTGAATTTGAAGGTTTTCTTCTACAGGATGTTAGTATGTGCATGTTAATCAATGGAAAACACTTGAGCTTTAGTTAAAGCCAACACAAATTAGTGTGAATTTGTGAAAAAGAGGCCGCATGATTCTTCTGAAAAATTTCCCCCTACCTTATCGATAGATTTGAATTCAAAGAGACTACCAGTTTATGACAACTTACTTTACTTTTGAGACTACAGTGTTCCTTTTTACAATTCTATATAATGATGCACGCTTACAGTGGAATTTTATGATTGAATGCCATACTTGATTGCTGAAAGTTTTAAGAGGACAACTGAATTGACAATCAAAGTCTTAATTACCTTAAAACATGCATACTTATTTTCTCCTGTCCCCTATGTGCTTCTTTGTGACCTTTGAAGTTCATTTTTATGTTGATGGTGTTATGCAGGTGGAGGCAATATTAGACAGGGATAATTTCACTTTGGAAGAGCTTCTGGATGAAGAAGAAGTAATCCAAGAATGCAAGGCCTTAAACAGTCGCCTTATCAACTTGTATGTGTCTGTTTAATTTGAATCGAGTCAGTTTTTTCATGCCCCAAACAAATAAATCTCAGAGTTTCATGTTTTTTATTGTTGTATTGTCCAATTTCTATTTTTGGTAGTAATTTCAAGTAAAAGTAAATACATAAAGCACAGGCTGGATAGGTGATTATGTTATGATTCAACTAAAGAAAATTGATAATTTGCTACTTTTTTCTTTTCAGCCTGAGAGATCAAGCCCAGGTTGAGCAATTGTTACGTTACATTATTGAAGAACCACCAGAAGATGCTGAAAATAAACGAGCCTTCAAGTATGCAGCTGAAACTGAAAATTTGCTACAAAAGAACATCTCTTTTAATGTTTCAACTTCCCTGTAACCATCTCTGATTGTTTGTCTGTATGTAATTAGGTTTCCATTCATTGCCTGCGAGATTTTTACATGTGAAATTGATGTCATTTTGAAGACCTTGGTTGATGATGAGGAGGTTTACACTTCATCTTGTTTGTGAACTTCTTGTTTAGCTTCAAGTCATGCCTTTATTGATTTCCCCTTCACATTCTTGTAATTTCAGCTGATGAACTTATTATTCTCCTTTTTGGAGCCTAACCGCTCACATAGTGCCTTGTTGGCAGGCTACTTTAGTAAGGTATATGTTAAGATATAATTGGAATTTTTGTTTGCATGGCTTTTTGTCAATGTGGCCTATCTGACTTTCTTGATACTGATTTCTATACCATTTTACAGGTTGTTGTTTGCCTAATGATCCGAAAGACAGTTCCACTGATGAATTATGTTCAAGTAAGTAACACAAAGTACTTATGCGGTAGTAGATTGCTTATTCAATTTTATGGAGGAAAAAACAAAGCTTGATCGAATTTTAAATTTAATTCCTTTATATAAACAGTTTTTAGTCTATTCAATAGTTTCGTGTGCTTCTCGCATACTATAGTCTCTTTGTCAAATCCTTCATTCATGATTCAACATAATTTCTACAGGCTCATCAGAATGTTTTTCGTCAACTGGTTGATTTAATAGGAATTACATCCATTATGGAGGTAAAACATCTACCACGTCGGTTGTATATATGAAAATTTTGAGATCTTTCTGATGTGCTAGAATAGATTCTGAGATAAGTTCTTTTGACAGGTTTTGGTTCGATTAGTAGGTGCTGATGACCATGTGTACCACAATTTTATAGATGTGATGCAATGGTTGGCTGAGAGCAACCTGCTTGAGATGATTATTGATAAATTGAATCCATCTGTAAGTAAAGCATCTATCCGGGTTTATCTTCCCATAGCCAGCTTTTACTTGTTTGCTGTGTGATGCTTATGCACTTAGCTTTATGCCTTTCAGACATGTTAAATGAGATTGAATGTAGCTACATTCTTTGATTTTGGGGATTCTCTAATGTACAAGCCTGACACTGGCCACTCTAATAATTGCTAGTACTGGTGTTTGTTTGCCCCCAAAGTTTGTTTTCTGGTACATAGAAGACGTAATCGTTGAAAAGCTCAATTTAGTATTCACTTTTTGTTTTGGTGTTTGAATTTATAGGCCTTTTTACCTTATCTTTTGTTGCAAATTATCTGAAAACTTTTTGCTCTCCTATTTAAAACCAGAGTCCTCCTGAAGTTCATGCTAATGCTGCTGAAACATTGTGCACAATAACTAGAAATCCCTCATCTACTCTAGCAATTAAACTTTCAAGTCCAAGGTTTGTATCCCATGGTTTTATGATCTTTTCCTTTAATATGTGAATGAAATAATTATTATATATATATTTTAATGTTTTATGGTCTTTTTCTCTAATATGTAATTCTGAAATTATTATTATATACTTTTTATAATGCAGTTATGTTTCAAAAATATTGGATCATGCATTGGAAGATTCACAGTCAAAGTCTAGCCTTGTGAACTCACTTTCAGTTTGTGTTTCTTTGTTGGATCCCAAAAGATCTGCTATATCATCTCCCCTTTTTCATTCCTTTCGAAGTCAACACATGTATGAGCCACCAATTCCTGTAAACCCCGACACTATTGGTGCAATGCTACCTAAACTCAGTAAGTCTAATTTGTTTGCTGTCATCATCATTGATTTTGGTTTAGTTGTATTGGTGTTTGAATGCTGTGCAACATAATAAGATGCTGCAATTATTTTTTTAATAGTTAGTTTTTTTTTTTTTTTTTTTTTTTAAATTTTGAAGTTAATTTTATAACTATTTTCATGACACTGAAGCTTGAAAGAACGATGTTGTCACTATGTTTTGTTTGATACAAGCAAATTGGTCAAATTTTGGTCAATTATTCATATGAAATCATCTCTAAGATTATATTTCTTGTCTGCAGGTAAATTGCTTATGCTTTTGAATGTATCATCTGATGAAAAGGTGTTGCCTACAACATATGGAGAATTGAGACCTCCACTTGGGAAGCATCGATTAAAGGTTAGTTTTATGGCTCTCTCAACCAATTAGAGGGGAGTTGCTATCACCCATACCTAGGGTGTATTGTCCAACATTTGTTGGCTGCTGATTTTATCATAAATAAATGATTGCAAATTTGTTTAATATAATAAGAAAGTAATGTTTGACAACGTACCTTGATGAAAATATAGATACTTTAGTAATCCCTTAACTAGGTTGGTGGTATGGTCTGTCAAGGTTGAATTCTTGTTCCAAAAGTCATCTTTGCTGTCTATTTGAAACTGTTTATGCATATTCTATTCTTATGCGAGGGATTGCTAATATGAATTTTGAATAGACTTTATTTTTCTGACCTTTCTGCAATTTATTTCAGATTGTTGAGTTCATTGCTGTTCTTCTCAAAACTGGAAATGAAGTGGCAGAAAAAGACATGGTTAATTCAGGAACCATTCAACGGGTCATTGACCTTTTTTTTGAGTAAGCAACTATTGATTTTATTTTATGCAGTACATGTTTGGTTTCTCGTTAGATCAAGTCAAATGTGGATCCATGATCCACATCCAAGTTGAAAATACTTTGAATAACTTTCAATTTCCCACATCCAAATTGGAATCCAATACTCCAAACGCCAAACAAACAAGCACGTAGATGTGTAGAGAAACCTTAATATTTTTTTTAAAAATTTGTGAATGTAGCATTATTGCTTATCTTTATTGCTAACCTTTTTTAACTAGTTTGAGCATGCCTTGCTAATACAGGTATCCATATAATAACTCATTACACCATCATGTAGAAAGTATCATATTATCATGTTTGGAGAGTAAAACCGATGCCATCGTTTATCATCTTCTTCGGGATTGTCATTTAATTGGAAGATTTCTCCAAGCAGACAAACATTCTATTCTATCTGCTGACAAAAATATGGTAAATGGATGCTTAAATGCTCTAAACTGATATATTGGATGTTTTCATTTTCTTCAATGTTTGATAAAACCAATATGAAGTGCATAATAGATCATCACTACATTGCTATCAAGTCTGTTAGATATGCCTTACTAATTGTTATAAATTGCAGCCAACAGTACTTGCTGCTGGAAAACAGGCACCACGGGCAGGGAACATTGGGCATATTACTCGAATTGTTAACAAACTTGTTCACCTGGCACATAATCGAAGCCTCATACTAACATGTCTTCAGGTTAGCTGTAAATATCATATTTATAGTATCAGGAAAGCCTCATGGTTTATATTGTAATTTTTTGCTGTATATATAAATCTATGTAGCACTGAATTATACTTTAAATTGCTTTCGTTTACAAATCTGCTTACAGCTTATTACTTTGCTCCAAGACTTATCTGAAAGAAGCTTTTGGAGTCTGATAAAACACTAATTCATGAACGTAACAAAATATAATATTGAAAACTGAAATCACAGCAATATACTTGCTGTTTTAGTGACGAAAGTCTCCAATCATGTACAATACCACAATGCAAATGCTGTGCCTGAGACAAAAGTCTCTTACAGAGAGTATTCTTTGTTCTCAAACTACATTTAACTTCACACTCCCTAATTTCAAATCTTCTAGCGGATATATACACCTAATACATAACTACCAGCAGTTATTTTCTACACATAACTGCCACCTGGTGCTGTTTCTTATATAGATCTAACTACCAACAATTATTTTCTAGACACAATCCTAGAGTTTCTGATAGAGACCTGTTTTCAAAAGCAATTACTTTCTATGCATAACTGTCGTAACTGTTCTGAACTCAGTTTCAATCGGAGTCTTGTGAAGTTCATTGTTTTGCATTAAGGATTTTAGTCCTTGATATACCTAGTTCACTTCGTAACTCTTTAAAGACTTAAATTTGTTATTAATACTTGCAAATATGACTAATTTGGTTTTGGTCCTTATAAATTTATTTAATTTTGAAATGGTCCCTATCATTATTATTAATGATATGACATACATTTTTCTGTCTATTTGCCTGGTATTTTTCTATCTATTTTGTTTTGTATGAAATCACAAAAGCTAACATGTAATTAGAAAAATTATTCTTGCATCTGAAGACCATGAAGCTGAAATTACATGTTGAAGTTATTATGCTTTGATAAACTTTTCTTGAAATATTCAATTGAAATGTTTAATGTCTGCAGGAAAATAGTGAGTGGAACGAGTGGCAAGCTTCAGTTCTTCAGGAGCGCAATGTGGTTGAGAATGTTCACCGTTGGGCTTGTGGGTAAGCTTTTATCTAAATCTAAATGCTTAGGAAGGGTTTGAGTAGGTTCAGCTGCCACCAATGTAAAAGCTTGTAGGTGAGGTTGACTTGGTTGTGGCAATATAGTTTACAAGGGGATGAAACCATGCCCTTACACGCAGTCTTGTGACCAAAAGTGAGGTTATTTGGTTAATAAGGTTTGGAGGCTTGATTTTAGGGATGCTGTTAAAAATGTAGAGCAGTGGATGTAATTGTTGTGTTGTAATTTATTATTGGCTATCAATTTTTTCTCATGTTTGTTATATGTTTACTTTGTTATGTTGGGGTCTTTCCTATTTTGACTTATCGCTTTATTTTTCCTTTGAACAGACGTCCGACTGCGTTACAAGATAGGATGAGAGATAGTGATGACGATGACCTTCATGACAGGGACTATGATGTTGCAGCTTTAGCAAATAATTTGAGCCAGGCTTTTAGATATAAAATTTATGGGAATGAGGATAATGAGGAGGTTTGTAGTTGGGCGCCTCTTCCCCTGTGCATGCATACTTTCTAATTTGTGTTTGTCTTTTTAAATCCCCACTGTTTTTTCCTTGATGTGCCATTTTGGGGTTTGACCTGGCAACTTGAATTCTGGACTAATGTTTTGATTGGCTTGGTTGCAGGAACGTGGCAATCTTGATCGAGATGATGAGGTAGTAGTTTTGCTTACTCTTGGTTACCGTTATAATTTAATTTTTGTAGATCTTGAGAATCAGTCTAGCTCATATGTTGCTGAGTGATATTTTGTTAACTAATTTGATGGAAACTTTCTCTGTTGTATGATCTGCAGGATGTCTACTTTGATGATGACTCTGCTCAAGTAGTCATATCATCCCTCAGACTCAGTGATGATCAAGGGAGGTGAGTCTATTTATCATCACTAGAAATAGAATTTTCTTTCAGTTGCTTATAGATCCTTCTCTAGTTAGGGATTTCTTCACTTTCACTCATCCTCATCCTGTTTTTTGACTGTTGGAACTGCTGTTATTGATTAAAAATATTCACATCCTGTGATAGAAATAGAATATGATTTCATTTCTTTAACCCCTGAACATATTTTGGTTTTCTGCCCCATAATGTGGTTCTTCACGATGCTTCCTTATGCTATTCTCCCATCATATATAAAAATTATTGTGATAGAAGTAGATTGGGTATCTAAGTGATTAATGCCCCTCTATATCTTTGCTTTGCTTTGCTTTCATGTAGAATATAGAAAATTAAGAAAATATTCAAAAACTTCATTCCCTACTTCAATTGTCTCCATACTGGAATTTTAAGGAAGTCCATTGGTGTTTATTTAATAATAATTTTATTGTCAATACAAGACATTTTTTTAATTGTTTTTTTTGCAGTAGTCTGTTTACAAACTCCAACTGGTTTGCATTCCAAGAGGACAGAATTGGTGATGCAACTGGGGTTACAACATCACCGGAGATAATGGATGAAATAAATTTGAATGGTGCTGCAAATGGTGGTAACAGTAGTGATGATGAGGTAGTTGTTGGAGAGGATGAAGAATTGGCTGAAAGCAAAAATAATCTCAATTGTACATCTAGCTCAAGTACGAACTTAAATGGAATAACTGGTAGTGGTTCTATTAATGGAGACACCTTGAACTTTGAAAGCAAAACGGCAAGTGCTTCACGTGATATGGGATTCTTCAGGTTTGAGGCAGCGGACAATGAAGAGTTGTTTGAGGACAGGCCTTTGCCTGATTGGGTGGGATGGGGTGAACCTTCAGATGTGCAAGATGCCGGCTCAAGCATGAATCCCTTTGTGGACCATGATGATTCTTCTGGTAGCGACCTCTCTACCAAACCTCAAATAGGTAGCCCACATCCTAGTCCTCCTTCAAATGGAGACTCTGTTCCTTCAAACAGGTCACTAACCCCTAAAGATTCAATTGATGGGTGTGTTGACTCAAGTCAAAGATCAGTAGCAGTACCATCTCTATTTGAAGAAGATGTTGAATTTGTAGGTGTAGAATTAGAAGGTACGGAGAAGGCTATGGAACAGGCTTTGAAAGAAGGGATAGTTGGGGAGGCAGGACCATTGAAAAGAAACATGGTCTCTAAAGTGCCAGAAAAGGAAAGTTCCGATGAGGGTGGTCCTGGAATAAAGGAATTCAATGATGCAAATTACTGGAGGGTTGACCAGGAAGTTGCTGTTCTTGAGTGACACGAACATGATGGTAAATCTTACTTGTTTGTATCAAAAAGTTAGACCAACACCAGTGGACCCTATTCTTGGTTCGCAGGAGCGAATTAATGTACAGTATATTTTTGTTCCAATTATGCCCTATTTCTGTTGTTCACGCGTATTAGAGATTAAGCTTGTTTGTTATTCTAAGTTTTGCCTCTTCCTGTAAGTGATTCTGCTCTTCATTTTGGGCTCATTTCAACATTGATGATGATTTGCCATCAGGTATGTAGCTGCCAGTAAATGTTCCCCTAGAGGACTTATTTTTAATTCGATGAGGACGCTCTGCTTAATCTGTGGTGTTGTGGAAATGGATTATGGAAGATATACTTACATTCTTTTCTTGTCAATGTGGTTGTGTATTTTTATGTTTTCCATTTACTGAATTTTGCCAAGTCTCTGCGAACACCTCGGTATCACCAAGCATCTTTGTTAATATGGTTAATGAACCGGCTGATCTAACGAGCGAAAGAATTGTTCATTTATCATGGTTCATAATTTGCCCCTGGTTGAAAGATAACATTCTTCTAAGCATGTCGTCTTTATCTTTTGGTTAAGGGATATCTTGGGTAATTGGTAGCGACTGGTTACTATACGCCATCACATGATTACGAACAAATGTTTTATTTTTTATTGTTAACAAATGTTCTTGTTCATTAGTAAATCTCGTAGCATAGATGTGTTAGTTTTTTTTTCTTTTTTCTTTTAGAGGATAAAATTTGTAGTAGAAACTTATGTGTCTTTAATGTGTTAGTTTGTTTGAAATTTAAATGTAAAATTATTGATAAAGTTGAAACAATTTTATGTGAATCTTGTTTTTATTAGTTCGAGCGTCTGGATTTCATATAATTTTATTGTTTGAATATCAAATAATTGAAACTATTGTTGTACTGTATATAACAGTTATTTTTGTTTTTCATTTTTTAATTATTATAATTGTGAGAAAAAACATTTTTTGTTTTCATATTGTTTATCGAAGTAACCCAGTTTTATATATACAACCAAACTCCACCTGAAATATAATTTAATCACATACAACACGCATAATTTTTATTATTTAAAAGGCATTAATTTATTTTTCAAACAAATTTTTCCCAACAAATATCGTGTTGTGTTAATATAAGTCTCGTATTTTCAAGACCAATCTAAATTCTTTGAAAACCAAAATATAATCGTATTATGGTTAACTGCGTTCGTATATCATTTTTTTTTTATCTTTGAATTTAAATTTTAAAATTCCCACATTTTTTTAAGTATTCATTCTCTTTCTTTATAATTATCGCAATTTGATTTTTTTAATTTACCTGTAATTATAAAATAATATTAATTATTCTTTTATTATTTATACTCTTATTCTTCTCCTAATTTTTAATTAATTTAAATATATGTATTTATTTTGATAAAATTTAAAAAAAAATATTGTAAATATTTTATTAAAATAAAAAAATTATTGTGTTTCTTGGTTTCTTAAAACCAACCTTAAACCATATTTATAAAGAAAGATGAAGTACATAATTCCATGATCTATTGAATAAGAAAAATTCATGCGATTAAGATGTAATTTAGATATCTTAATAGATAATAGATCTTAGTATCACACATGTTTACAGCGAAGCTATCTGTTTAGCTTATTCCCTTGCCTCTTATAAAGTTCAAAATATGCAATTCTTTTATCTTAACTAAAAATTGTTCTTTACATTTCTACTGAATTAAAAACGACTATGGGAAAAAAGTTTGAGTATTTATAAAAAAAATGATATTCAATGATTTGGGAAGAATGAATATTTCAAGTACACGTCTATGTACACAAACTTACTTTTAATTTTGAAAGAAAAATTTCAAAGAAAAAACACAATTATCAAGGTCCTAACACTTCTCTTCTCCAGGCTCCAAGCCCAGTACACCTTAATGCTTTTTGCAACTCTAAATAATTAAGACTTTCATGTCTATGCATTATGCAGTTATCCAATTTACAAATTATTGGTGGTATGACTTTTAATATATACGACAAACTCATCAACAAACTTACTAATAATTAACTTTACAAACTTAATTTGAGATAAGTCAGATTACACACTCTTACAGAGAAACCAACATATCAAATGTTTTAATATTAAAATAAAAAATAAATTTTAATCTAACTTAATTTTATAAAACTATATTATAATATGAATTTTATATTAGTTATATTTCTAGAGAGTTTAAATACTTATTATACATAAAAAAATGATTAATTGAAAATATAAAATTGTTTTACAATATGAATAAAAAGTGTATTTTGTGAGTAATCATGATAATTCGGATTTGAATAGCATACGAAGATGAAGAGATTGAATGGTTTTGTAGAATTCGAAAATGGAGTTTTGAAAAAGTGAGTAATGTTATTATGGGAAGGTTTGACTGAAGAGAGGTATTGATGCTGCTCATAACATCAGATTTGACTAAGACAACTAAGTTTCACATTTTGTGTTGCCAAATGGGATCATTGCCATGCATGATGATGGATGCATCTGTTACGCATTTCACTAACACTATCTTCTGCACTTTTAACTCTTATCATATGCTTTATATTTTTTCTTCTTGCAATCCAGTGTTCCTCAGAATTACTTTCTATTAATGCATATCACTAAATCCTTCTTTAACTGCTTGAATAGACACCTAACGTGGGACTTGCTTCAATTTCGTATCATCACCATCTTCATCTTAGTCGTATGAATATCCAATCACTGATATCACCATATCCGTTCTTATTAACTTCTTCATATAGTGGTGGACGCATGAAGAACAGTAATAAATTACTTTTAAGAAAGAAAGATTTAGGTGCTCTGTAATAGAAAAAAGTTGTGTCTTTGTATTATGTAATGTTCGCCACCACAGTTATATCAGTTATTGCTTTTTCACATTTTAATTACATTTTTAATGTCATATACGAGGTAGTGTAAACTAAATCATTAAATAAGATTTTCTTTTAGACAGCATCATTGTACGAGTTCTACTTTTGTTTTCTATTATATAATGTTTAAGATAAGTGATCACACAGATACTTGATCGACTTCATGGTTAAACCCGTTTAGTCCTCACATTCTATGCCTCAAAATTACACTTTCAACTTTAATAACAAAAAAAGATCAATTTTATTATGATAAAAAAATTCCAATCTTCACAATGCAAGATGTTATAGGCTTTTGTGATAAAAGTAAAATGGTAGCTTAGTTTGTGGGGAGAAGGAAGAAGTAGCATGAGAGAGACATGGTGTTGAATTGAACGTGAAATAGCACTTTTCCACTCAGTAGGACTCACTCTACACTTCTTCAATCATGAATTAAAGTTTCCATCGTCCACGAAATTCTATTATTTTCTTTATTTCTTCTGAAACAAATAATTAATAAACCAAAAAAAAAAAAAAAGGTCCACCGTCCCAACAGGTTGGTGAGTGTTGCAGGCCAATCTGAGCATATCTCTGTCGCTGTGGTGCGTGAGCCACTTATCAGTTATCACAACAAAATATTAAATTAATAATTTTTTTTTCTTCCACATTATTATTATTATTACTCATTCGTTATCATACAAACAGGATTTGCCGAGTAAAATTATTTTTAAAAAATTAATATTGTAAAATTAATGTCAAAACATTCATTTTCGATTCAAGAACGATATCTAAACTTTCAATTTTAGAACACTTTATATATATATATATATATATATATATGATGAATTTTACTTTTTAGCAAATATAATAATAATACTATTATTATGCACCGTACTGCATTTAATACAATTAAAATACTGATAAAGTACAATGGCAGAAATAATTTTTATATAGTAATTATGATGAAGTATTCACATCCACCACAATTGATAACACAGTGGTGGCGATTTTCTTTCTTCAACGCTAATTTAGATGAAACAGAAATAAAACCGTACCAATCAATTAAAAGATATACCAGTAGCATTCTCAATAATATTTTTTAATATATTCATTACTTAAGTGAATTTATTAATTTTTTTCTTACTTATTATTTAAAGGTTTTTATTTTATTTTATTTTAAATAAATGTTAATTAATAGTGGAATGTGTGAAAAAAAAAAAAACCATAATTGAATTTAGCGGAAGGAACTAGTATTTCGTAACTGAGTGAATCAAGTTTAAATCTTTATTAGAAGAGGAGTCCATATTTAATATTTCCCATTAATTAAAAAGAATACAATCAAAAGCTTAGATCAGTAAATCTAAACTCAAATATTAAATTTTAGTTTATTGGAAACTAATATGTCATATAATTATATATAGTACATAAAAATTTGGATTTTCACTTTTCCTTAAAGAAATTGATTTTCATTTTTTAAAAAGTAAAAATTATAGTCTTTGTTTTAGTTTTAATTTTAATTTAGTCACCTAACTTAGTATTGATTATGCAATTTTATTCTTTCACGATTTAATCGTGAATATTTTCCAAACATTTATTATATTTACAATTAAATCCTTAAATAGTTAAAATATTTTGTTAGTCTATCATGAGAAAATGTGTAGAAATTAAAGTTGGTGAGATTTAAACTTTAAACATAAATATAAGGGCCATTTGGCCAATTTGCTTATTGGTATAAAAAATAAAAATCATATATAAACTTTTTAAAAATATAATAATTATTTAACTTATTGATTCTTATAATAATTATTTTAATAATTATATTAAAAATATTTTTGAATTGACTGTAAAAAATAAAAAAAAAATTGGATATGAAGGAAGGGAAGTGAAAGGTGTGGGACAATGAAATAGGAAGATGCCTCCCTATCCCAATGCAAAGAAAAGAACCTCCACAAACTACGCGTTTGTAACTGAAAACAAGGGCATTCAACTCCTCGGAACCTGTTTTCTTTGTCTTTGCACCTTGTGAATTGCCATGCCCCCTTTTTCTTCTTCTTTCCACACACTTCCATTCCCCCTTTGACCATTTCACTCCACTTTCATTATGACCAACCAACCTCACTTTCTTTTGCAATTTAAAATCAACCATACTTCGTACCTTGTCATCAAATTCAAAGCTACAAAAATTTGTTACTAAATCAAGCCAAGTTATAGTAATACCAGTATTAGTTCAATTTTAGCTGATACACTTAAGAATGAGGTGAATTTTGATTTTGAGGATTTGAATGGAGAATGGGGAGAGAAGAGACGTCAAATTCTAATAGGTCATAAAATTGGGCAAAACAAAAGGCTCGACCATCAAAACGGTGACACTAACACGTGAATCTGTCTGTCCCACTCCCACGTGTGGTTATGGCTTCGGACTCAACAAAACACTGAGGTTAAGGTGGTTTTCTTGGGATAGGGATGAACCTGTCTCTCCTCACTCTTCAATGTCTCACCAACAAATAGGATTCTTTCAATTCAACTCAGAACCCCATTTCATGGCACTACACTCAATACAACATCAATTAACAGAGACCAAACCCAATTTGCTCGTTAATCTGCCACAACAAATATTTCAAAACCCGGCCACATATCATGTTTTCTGGCTTTCAGATCCCAATCTCTGATTTTCATCTGAAACACCCTCAAATTCAGCTACTGCTCAGGGTTTTCATCACTGCCACAACATAATCCTATTAATTAATTCACATCAAACATTTTAAACTCTCCCTCAAATTCAACTCTTTCACAGCATACAATTTGCCCTGTTTTGAGGTAACAAAATTAATTTTTCCCCACACCAATTAAATATCTGGTTTTTTTTTTTTTCCAAATATATATATATATATATATATATATATATATAATCACACTTCACACCAAAAAAATGAACAGAAAACATTGGTAATTTAGTAGATAATATTCCAACTGATTCATCAAATTTGGCGACCAAGGCACCGACATACATACTATTGGCCTGGCCTAGACTACTTAGGTTCCGTGACATTTTGAAGTTTTAATTTGAAAAAATGGAAGATGATTAATGAAATTGACAGTTAATGAGTGATGGGACGGGACTAAGCTGTCATTATAATAATGTGTTGATTGTTAAATGAAAGGATATTATATAGAACATAAAAATGTGGATGATTTAATATTTTTGTTTGAGAATGGGAGAAGACACTGTTGGCACGAGAGACTGGACCTACACTGTGACTGTTCAAAGTTTATAATTGAAGAATAACTTTAAAAACACAAAGGCTGGTTCCACTTTCTTGGCTTTGGTTTGTTTGAGTCCAAAATAGATTTTAGGAGGCAGTAGTCAATGAATTTGTCGTTGGGTTTAGGTAAATGGTGCATATATTCCACCCCATGTCAGTAGCTTGCGGGTTCTGCTATCTTCCAAATACCATTATCGACACACTCATGCAATACCATTCTAATTCACAAACAGACAAACTTTTTCTTTTACCTTTTTACTATATCCCTTTATTTATCATTCATCAATGTCATTGTCTAATGTTGTATGGATAGAGTTATAGAGGTCTTAACTTTTTCATATACTATCTCATGATTTCAAGTTTATCAAGAGAAACTCATTTGTGCTATTCTTCATTTTAATACTGATATATGTATATCACCCTTAAATGATTTCTGGTAATTTAAAGAAAACAAAAATTCTAAATTAAGACTTAAATTCATTTTTAGTCCTTATAGTTTTGTACAATTTTAATTTTAATTTGATCTATTTTTAAAAATTAGATCATTTTGGTCCACTATTAATTAATATATTATTGAAGAAAAAGTATTGTTACTATAATTTTAAAGATAATTATTATAAATTTTTTTTATCATATTACGATTTTGGTGAAATGATAGAGTATATAAATTTTATATTAAAGCCGCACGTACTAGTTATTCGAAATTTAATCCAATTGCCAAGAAAGTCAAAACCTAAACTTGAAGCCAATATAAAAAACCAGAATTTGTAAACCTTGTGATCGAATGAATCCCTATCTTAACGTTACTAGCAAATAACAGAGCTTTGATAAGACGTTTAATCTTTATTTTAATCTGTTATTCAATGAAGACGGGGAAAGATTCATGCAGAAAAAAAAAAATGGGCACGAAACCTTGAAAAAATTAATAGCGTATAAAATTGTTTGAGTTGTGTAAAATTATGCAGTTGGGAAGTTTAATTACATGCCCCCATGGTTGAAAATGCTAACTGGGTCTATTTTTGAAATTTGATTTATAATGTATTTTAAGATTGAGTTTGATGTGTTTTTTTAGGTTGTCTTCGGGTGAATCATCCTATGGTAAATAATGCTTCAATGATTTGAAAGATTTTGTGTCCGTTCATTTTAACTTTCTTGGAAGACTTCGAGCAAAAACAGCTCAAGGAACATTCTTTTTAAACATTATTAATTTTGTGCTGATAAATTTCAGTGTTCGATTGATATTATTGAGAGTTTCTTTTAAAAGGAAAGAGTAGCAATTATTTGGTTACAAAAACGAAATATAATTAGCTATTTCTAAATACTGAATCACTTGTACTTGTACAGGTGGACTCAAATTTCGTGCAACATCAAATCTTTGGTAACAAAAAACTTGAGAAAATCTCATATATGGTAAATAATTTCAACGATGATTCCATCAATTTGTCATCTTATGACCATCCAAATGCTAAACATAACCTTCATTCGAGTTTAATTTAAGTGGAGATACCATTGCCACAAGGTATGTGTGTTGGTGGACATTACTTTACTACAAATTTTGTTGGAGTCATTTCTTTAAATTTAATATTGATATGAAAATATATATGACAAAACTGAATTAATCATTATCAACTCAAACTGCAACTCAAGTCCATTCTCAACCTTTTCCAAAATAAACAACTCTACTTTTTAAAGCATAAAATTAACTCTACAAAATTATATTAGATTAATAGAACAGAATCAGTCACGAATATCCCTTTTCAAGTCAAATAAACCTGGATCAACTGATGCACATATTACATACATAAAGACCACACAGGGGTTCACAATTAAAGAAATGTCTTATGATTCATTAGTTTATTACAGTAATTCATTTTAGAATAAATTTCTGACTAAAATTAGTTTAAACATACATTTTCGACCAGATTCAACAATTCAAAATTAAATTTAAACATTATAAAAATTAATTCTACCATAATCTAACACTGAAACCACATCTCGTAAATACACAAGCCATGACGCATACAAATTGACTGTCATGGCTTGAGTTTATGACAACATGAAACTGTACTAAAAATTACAAGAACTAGTGACGTGTAGACGCGGAAACAGCTAAAAGAAGAGCAAACTCGCTCATGGTAACCAAATCTACGTTAATTAATAATATTAGAATAAGAATTGTCCATTATACAAGAAAAACAATTATTCTCTACACTCGGAGGAAACAAAGACGGCAATATCGATTGTATGTTCTGTTCATATTTTCTAAGTCCCTCAACTTCTGACATCTAAAAACAATGTCTTAGATGCCACGCCACACCGTTTTAAGCAAATATACTCATAGGACCTGTCTTATTTGAAGTAGCATCCAATCCATGTTCAGCATTCCGAGTTCCTGTGATCCAAACCCTGCAAGTAAAACACACTTTCAAGTCACAAAGAGGAACCAACAGTTATACTAGCACACATATAAAAGTATCTTCCCCTGTCATATAGGGGACCATAGTCTACACATATTTCTTTAGTTTTATTTTCTCGCACCTTCTACTATCTTTGCTGCTTGAATCAGTCAGAATTGTCAATCTTTTAGCTGTCTTCATGAACTCACTGCAGAAAACAAAACCCCTCAATAAAACATAAACACATGAAATTACACATGAACAAGAAATGGAATGATACCTGAATGGTTCTTCTCCAGTTTGCTTAAGAGCACCAGTCGCATCACGGTAGAGAACATGGCTCAACATCTCAGACCGTTCGATTCCAAACATGTTGGCCAGTCTCATGTACAACTCATCATAAGAACCAAGACAAGACAAGTCAAGGGTCCGCCCCACATCTTCTGACTCCATGAAGACCTTGCAGTGACTGGTATCTGAACCGAGTTGCCAAGAGAACTCGGCGGTAGAAGACGACTTTCCTGGGGAAACTGAAGACTGGGAGTCACTAAGGAATCCCTTCTCCTTCTTCTCCTTATTCTCATCATCTGTTGCGGTGCAATTTTGAGACAACACATCACTAGAAGATCTAGAAATTTGTTGTTCAGTAAGTATCGGTTGACCAAAAAGCAAAAATTGGTGTCTCTTCACTTGATCAGATTTCTCCAAACTCTTGCGTGAATTTCCCATGGTAAGCAAGCATGAAAGACTTTCTTTACTCTTTCCATGGTTGGTGATGTTGCCATTAGAAATCCCAGTGTGCAAATCAAGCTGGCGAACGTTAGTTGGAAGCAACCCCAACTGCAGCTTATTATTGTTAAGGTGGAGATCTGACAAAGATATTCCAATTTGAGCATGCCTGGCTCCCTGTATGCCTGCAGGAGCATTATCAGATAGACAACACAAGGGGCTGCTAGTGCTAGACCCAAAGGGGTTGCCTGAAAACGTTGGTATGGGAAATTGAACATCAAGGGGAAACTCTGGGTGTTGTGGAAACCTAAGCTTCTTCCTTGGTGGAGAGAATGGTGCCAGATGGATGATTGGCACGTTAGATACCAACTCAACCAACCATGGACTTACGCGCTTCACATTATGTAGCAAATCTGGCTCATCCCACGTAACCTGCAGCAATATCATCAAGATAAGTCACGGTTGCTTCATAGAGCTTATCCACAAGATTAAACTAATCTGAACTATGATTTGAATACAATCAAGAACATCTCCCCAATAAAAAAAGGACAAAACTTTAATACAGTTCTATTGATATTTCTGGCGCTGTTCTATTATCCCAATTAGAAATTTACCTCAGTAGTCTATTTTAAACCTTTAATGCAAAGCTTTATTACCCAAATAAACTAAATTCTGATTCAAAATCAGTATCAAAAGCACTTATCGAACTGCGTCCAACTTTAATCCCCAAATGATGGCATTTCAAACTTTAGAATAAAAGTATATGCATACAATTTGCAAAGATAACCATAAAATTCATGAATTAACAGCTGCAACTGAATCATTATAGAACTTATTGCAATCACCCCACCCAATTCCAAAAAGAAAAAACAAAGGTTTCAGGATTAGAAAACCTTGTTACAGATCAATTTAATACAAGAATATTGTTTTGCTCATGTTAACAGAATCAAGAATCAGGGTAAAAAACAAAAGGTGTACCTGAAGAAGCCTCCAAGGTGAATTAGGCCAGCGGATAGGATCAAGAACCTGAACAGAAGCTATGGTGCCCATGAACCAGCTTATCCTGGAAGAATCCTCAGTCTCAAAGGGCATCTTAAACCTCATACCAGAGCACCACTGAATCCTCATAGCACCTCTCACAGCAGAAGTCCTAATACAAAACTCAGGAGTATTGGCTCGAGGGTAATAAACAACCTCAAAGGGTTGGTTATTAGCAGCCAAAGCAATAGCCTCCCGCACAGACTCACCACTCACTTTCGGCCTCGCACACCCATTCCTCACCACCTTGCTCTCCTCCCTCAAGAAAGCCGAAAAGGCCCCATAAGGCCCAAGCCCAAGCCCACCACCACCAGAACTCCACCCACACGGCGCCTCGGGCCCACCAACACCCCCTCTCTTGGCCCTACGAATCCCCACGCAGAGATCCCCATTCTCCGCCCGCAGAAACACGATGGAATCTCCGGCAACCAGTTTCTTCTGGTTCACGAAACTGCTCCACCCGGTGGTAAGTAAGTGCCGACGTGGCGTGCCTCGGTAAATGTGCCGGAACTTCCACACCTCGCCGTGCACGTCCTTTGCGATCACCGTCTGAACTGGCGGCTCCGCCGAGTAATCCAGCCGCGGGAAAATCGTCTCCGCGCAGTATCTCGGCACGGAGAATCCCCCACCATTGTTCGCATCCGATTGAGTTAACGTCTTAGCGAACGACGCTGGCTTTTCAGAACCATCCGCGCCGTTACCGTCAACCTTATCGTTGTCTTCGTGGTCAAGCTCGGTGTTTCTGAGAGGAACCAACCTCAACCTGGCGAAGACCTCGTCGGTTTCGGGGTCGGCGAGGAATTTGACGGCCGCCACGCGGCAGAGAACGAGCGGCGGAATCGGAATCCTGGAGGCTCCGAAATCGAGGTTGGACTGCGCGTGTTCCGCGTGTCCCTGAGGAAAGTAGAACACCTTGGAGTTCACCGGCGGCATCTGAACCATGCTGCCGGCGCAGGCGTGCCATAGCTGCGGATCCAAACTCTTCTCTGTTTCCTTCATTGCACCGGCACACACCAAAACTGATTCAATTAATCACTCTCACTCTCCGTAAGTGCTGCTGATGTTTTATGTTTCTCTCTCTGTCAGTGAATACAAAATGAAAAGGTTAACTTTTTCGCTCACATATCTACCTACACACAACACTTTTTCTTTCCCTCACTGAATTTTTTTGCTTCTTATTATTATGTTTTGATTTGGCTCAGATCTCAGAGAAAGAAGGAAAAGAAAGGGACAACTTTTTTTTTTTTCTCTCTCTCTCTCTCTCACACACACACACACACTCTTCGGACCCTATAAACTAAACAATTGAATAGAAGAAAGCAAGTCTATCCCTATTCCTCAGCCAGCCAGCCAAAGCAAAGGTTTCATCTATTTATTAATTATAATATAAAATAAAATAGAAAAAAGGCATTATTTAATTTGAAGAAGAAGAAGAAGAATGGAATTGTTTAATTGTAGGGCTATAAATTATGGTGATATGACATGATGCAATAAAGATAGTAGGAGGAGTAATAGTTTCCGAAAAGAAACAGATAGATAGAGGTAATTAGCAGCAGCATAGCATTAACACAATTATATTATTTATTAATATTGTTATGTGAGGGTATGGTGTCAGAAGATATGGAGAGTTAAAGGAAAAGGATGTGTGGTGAAGTTAAAATTACCTGGAACGGTGGCAGTGGTTATTGCTGATTCATTATATTATTATTATGGCAGTGTTAACTGCCAACTCAACTCAACATCCCTACTTCTGACTATGCCTGTGCCTGCAATAAGTCATAACCTGACAAAATAACGCATTTTTACATTTACTTTCTCTATACTAATAATAATACACTAAATAAATACTAAATAAATGCTATGTTAACTTGTCCCTTCTTTACTCTCTCTTACTCTCTCTGCCTCTGCCTCTGCCCTGTCTTTAACTAGATAATATCATCAACACCTTCTCAAGTAACAAAAACTTAACTCACCCATTCATGTTAACGCGTACATCCCACGCCTCCTCCTCACATTCGTTGCCACGCAAGTGAGCCCCGCAATTTTTTTGTCGGATCAGTTTAATGGGAACACAATACAATTTTATTTTTAAAAACCTTTGTTAACTCACTCTTTTCATTTATTTATTTTATTTCTATATGTTAATGTTATTGTGTTTATATTTCTTCCTTTTCTTTTGCTAGATGTCATATAAGTAAAGTGTCAATTATTTATATTTGCTTGATCTATGTGTCTAATCTACACTTCCACTGCACACACAAAGAATATAAAAGGTAAAGTTTTAATGAAAGAAGAAACTAGAAAGTGAGAAACGTGGGCCTCTTACTCATGCGCATGGGCTGCTTCTTTCATCTGTCTGTCGTAATTGTATCAGTCTCCAAGTGCAGTATTTTTTTTACTACTAAAAGCATGCACGACACAAGCGTTTTACGCATTCAACCCCTTCTTGTGTGAACTTTTCCACGCTCAAGTGCTTTTATTAATGTCTGTTGACATCTAAAATTAATCAAATTAACAAATATGAAATTGTCAACAAACAAATATATTGGTGAAGATGTTTAATTTGTTGTGAGATGTATAATGAAATGGTGAATGAGGAGAGAATAAGTTGCATTGAAAAGGACATTGATCACAGCAAGGAAGATTGAGATGTCCACATGGTGAAGGGTAGGTTATGTCCATTGAGGAGTGATTGTGCTAATAAAACGCCACCCTCATGTCAAGATATATATGGCTCTCGAAAACCTCGTTTGGTTATGAGTTATGACAAAGAAAGAGGACACGGAAAGTTTCTCTTGTTCTTTTCTTGCCGACTGCAGGACACCCCATTTCTTTATGCCCTATTGACTTTATGCAAAAAAAAATTAATCAACAAACACATCTTAATAATAGTACCTGTAACTTATATGCAATAACCTACAAATTAAATTCTTCCATATGTGTATGCACAGAGATAGGAAATACATACATACTCCATTTTCTATCTGAACTGCTAAAAAATGTCCCTTGTACGTACGTGCACATCAATATTAACATTAATATTTGATTGTGATAAGATATCAAATCAATAAAGGTTGAACACGAAAAGGAAAAATGTGAGGAAAAAGAAAAAGGTTGAAAGAGAGAAAAATCAGTTATAACTAGGCAGAAGGCGACAAAAGCAATAGGTACAACCACAAGAGAAACTACCAGCACGTACGATACATAGCCGATTTCGGGAAGCATTGTCAGGGCATATGCATATAGTGATAGTCAAATAGGGTAGAGTATCCTGTAAGAGTTAAAAGGAATAAATTTTCATGCTGCTGAGGCAAAAGCTTAGGAATCAATTAGACTAACTTGGCCTTACTACAAACAAGTCGTTTAGGTGAACCGACAACGTCGCTAGTACCAGCCTGGATGTAACATCAATAATCCATTAATCTATTCTGCTCAATTAGGCTCACTTGTTATAAATAATAGTGTTAAATGTCATTTAAACAAGTTTAATATATGCTTTTGTAGTTATGTAATGAGAAAGAACAATAACAACAAGATGGGGATAATTATGAGGAAAAGGTAAATAAAAGAGGTTGATAAATCAGCCAAAAAGATGTGGTTCGGAAAAGAATAGGATTGGTTGGTTAAGAATCAACATTGATACCGACACACAACGTCGAGACAATTAAGACAAGAAGATGAAATGATAGACGCATGGAAGAAACAATCAATGTATAGAGAAATGTTGGGATAATAATTTTAAGAATTGAATTTTATAGTTAGCCCCCCTGGTCCCTCAATCAATATCTCATTCTTATCTTGTGCTCAAAGGCCATAACTTGAACAATTGTCCCATTTTTTTGCCATCCCACACTCCCTCCATTAATCTATATATCTATTATAGTATGTACCAAAGAAACCCATTTATCAGTATTCACCCATTTTTATTAGTATTTTAGCAGTGTCCTTTTTTTTCTTTGGAAAAATGATCTGGCATAAGCCCTTCAGGGACTGGCTAGTTAGTTTTCTTAATAAACATGTCTCATCCTCATAATCCAATAAACCCCTCTTGTCTTGTGTTTTTTTTTATTTAAGGGTGTGTTAGGTTAGGTTATGGGTAAGTGAGGTGCTCCACCAAAAATAAAATTCACATGCATGGATGTCAACTAAACAGGTAAAAGAACCGAGTGTTGTTAACTGAAATAGTGAATAGAGAAGAGGGAACAGAGAAGAGTGAATAGTGAACAGTGAATAGTGAGGTTGTGTGTATATATCCAAAGAAGAGGGAAGAGAGAATGGGACCCAGTGGGAGGGACAGAAGCACATATAGGGTCCCAAGAAATTGACAAATGAGCATAAATTTGGGCATAGGATTGTTTGTGAGTGTGGAAAAGAATATGGCACGATGAAAAAATTATAAGAAAGTAAAGCAAGGCAGAGCCAAAAAAGGGAGTCGCTGTCCTCTACTCTGATGTGTTCTCAGTCTGACAACGATTATTGAAGATAAAAAAAAAGGCTTTTGAGTGCATCCATTTATATATGCATATGCCAATGCCAATACCCATCTCCACGTTTATCTCCATTGTCAACTCCACATTATTTACGATGGACCAGTCCTTCACCACCCCCATTCTCCATTCCCAATTCCCACCACCCAACTCTTCTTTTCTTTTCTTCCCACTCAAATTACACCTCACTCAACTTAAGTTTAGCTTTTGTTGACTCGTACAAAACTGTTCAAATTATGTTTCCTAATTTTCTAAATAATTGTTAATATAATCACCATAATTAATTCTGATCCTAAAATCACATTTAATAATTGGAAATGAGTGAAAGTAAACTAGCTGTTACTTGAGCTCTTAACTCATAATATGTATAGTATGTTTGGTTTTGAGATAAAATGAAAAGAAGTAAATTAAAAAGAATAAAAGTGAATAGAAGAAGTAGAAGTAGTAGGTAAAAATATTAGTATATTTATTATATTGAAAATGAAAGATAAATTTGGTTGGGGAGTGGAACATAGGAAGTAAGAGTTGGGATGAGGGTGGACACGTGTCGAAATCAGAGATGAGTTATAGCTGTTCCGCGTTGGCAGTGACATTGATGAAGGGACGTAACGTAGGGGAGTGGGACCCATAAGCATGGTGATGAATGATGATGTGGATGCAGTCTCTCTCAGGAATCTCTGTCGTTGTGTTCTCTCTGTCACGAGAGAGAAAGAGAGAGAGGAGAGAGAAAATGAAGATCCCATCTTTGACACTGCAAGTAAATGCATAATCGCATTCCACAACTCTCTCACTTTGTCGAGTCAAGACAACCAAAGTTAACATACGGGGGTTTTGCTTTTACCCTTTATTTTTTCAAAACCCTAAATATACATTATATTCATTTCTTTTTAAGTGAATACTATATATATAGAGGTTGAATTTAACTTTTCCCAATCTAATAAAAATAATTTAAATTAAATTGGATTGAATTTTTATAATCAAATTAGATTTTGTAAATTTATTTAAATTACAATTTTTTTTAAATATTTACTTTTATTAATTTTTTAATCTTAAAATATATTTTATTTATTTTTTAAATAAATTATATTATTTAATATTTAAATAATTAAATATATTAAAAAAATATATTTAATTAATAAAATAAAATAAATAATAATAATAATATTATTAATAATATATTTAATAATTTTGATCGATCCTAAAATATTAAATAAGATGAAATTAAATTTAATTTAATTTATTTTAACCTATTTATTTGAATTATATTTAATTATATGTAATTATCAAATTATCTAATCCAATAAATATCTTATAAAAGTAATATTAATGTAATAAATTTATTAAATTTTAATAATTATTTTAAAATTGGATAAATACTAATTAATATATTTGGTTAAGGAATTGAAAAAAGAAAAATAAGAAGTATTACGTTAAGGATGTTAACAAACTAGATATATTCCATATAAACTACAAAAAATTGTTTTTAAAGGATCGAATTGGATAAGGAGTAAATAATAAATATAAATATGATTAATTTGACTTGGATGAGCTCAGAACAATTAATCTATCATATTACATATTATGTTTTTATTTTTAAAAATTTTATTAACCTTTCAAAGTTGAGAGCTTTAGTCCCACTTATTAGATTTTTTTATTCTTGACATTCTCATCCACTTGTTCACACTTTAGTGAATTTGTTATTTTATTTTATTCTTAATTTTTTTCGATGACGAAATTTAAACTAATTTGACCATGTTCAGATTGATTTGATTCGGACTGACCAAACTATTTGAGTTGAATAACTTGAAATTGATGAATTTGAAATAAAAAAATGCCACGATCCCAATTCATGAGTTTATCTTTTTAACTCTTGGCCTGAGACACTTCATACCCATTAAGTGGTTTCAATAATAATTTAATATTAATTAATAGATATAAAGCAGAGATATGAAATTCATTGTTGGAATATGAAGGAAGAAGCATGATTTTAAAGAAAAATGTGAAAAGGAACAATAACAAACAAAGTGTTTTTGTTTTAATAATAAAGATTGGAAAATTGAGGGGTTAAGAGGTTTGATTTGTTGTTGTCCGTTTGTGTTTGAATGATGTGAGATTTTGTATAAACTCGGTCGGTGGTTGGCGGATTTGATGAGAAAGAAGGTACAAAGAAACAAGGTGTTGTTGGGAGCATGATATGAATGAAGGAAGGAACCAACGATGATGCTTCACTTCACATAATTCATCATTCACCATTAATCATTCATCAAGTGGAGGAGGAGAAAGGAAGAAGAAGAAGAAGAAGCTACTACATCAACATGCATGATTGATTGCAACACCTTTCTTTGCCCAAAAACGCCACTACTCTCTATTCTTATTCCTACACCAAACAGTGCCTTAGCGTTAAATTTAATCAATGCCTCTGCTACTCTCACTGACACTGCCCTTTGCCCCACCACTTGGCACGTGTCCTTTCTCTCGTGCCAGAGAGAGACACACACTCACACTGTCTCACACACATCCACACTCTCACTTTCTCACTTTCTCACTTTCTCACTTTCCTTTCCTTCTCGAGAGTTAGAATGTCGGATCAGGAACTTCCCACTTGCTTTAGCCATGGCTCATAACCTCTTTTTCATTTCTTACACCTTTCTCCCAAACCATGCTTCATTTTTTGTCTCACTCTTCCATATCAGAATAGTAGCTACCACATCCCACTCAACCATTCTCTTTAGTTTTGTGACTTCTGTTATTATGTCTTTAGCATTGGGAAAGAGAAGAATGAACAAATGAACTAGTAGTATTCGCCACTTTAATTTTATTAATTGTTCTCAACCAAACTAGAAAACGACATCATCAATACAATATTAATGTTATGAACCCCCATCGAATGGATCAAGTAAATTAACTACTATACTAGTTGTACATTACAACCTAAACACTATTCATTCTCTGAATTGAATAGAATTACCGCCAGAAAAAAGAAAAGAAAAAAGTGAGACATCAAATAACCAAAATTTAATGTTGACCATCCCTTGGTTCTTGAATATTACCGTATGAGGAGGAAGATGTGATGCAGATTGTGAAGTAATAGGTGGAATGTTGGTGTCTAAAAAGAAAGTGTTATGGTACAAAGTATGGAGTAAATGGATGCCCCTACATTGGATTGATTAATGCATGTGCTTTCATTTCATTTCGAAACTCTAGTTAAATCTAGGTCGTTAGGGCACAAACAACATATTATTAGATCTATTAAACTTTAGAGGTAGATTGGTACTTGGTTGGTAATTAGGTATTAGGGAGTGGGTATGAAATGAGAGAATCACCAAAAAGACACATGAACTCACTTAGTCCTTAATTAAGACAATGTAGGACCACTATTATTCATGGCCATTAACTATTTAAAATGGAGCATGTACCAACACGGCAGCATCACCAGGAGCAACAGATTCAACATATTATTAATTCTTGTCCTTCTATTCTATTCTTTTTACTTCCTTTTCATTGAATCATTACCACACCATACTTCATCACTTTCTCAAATTTGAATCACTCTTCCCTCCTTTAAAAATCAATACAACTTATATTTTAATTCAAATAATTATCAATGTCTCTTCAAATGATTTTTTTTCATAGGTGACACTAGGTGGCAACTGATTTTAAGCACCCCATTGTTGATTCTAGCATTTTAAATTGTGTAATGAAGTTTTGAATATCTTTCTAATGGCATAAGATTTGTAATAGATAATCATAACCATTTATTAATCACGTCGAGAATCATCGAAGAAATAAAAAAAAATCTAGGAAAAACCCATCTACAATAAAGAATACTCAAATACAATACATAAGCATTTTTCAAGAAAGGAATGAGTATTTTAAATAAGAAAGAGATGAGAATGTAATATAAGTATCACTTAAGGAGAGAAATATATTATGTTCAATTAAAAATGATAAACAGCTTGTGATAATAACAAGGTAGATTGAATTCAGATATCTGGTTGTCCGTGAAAAGAAACAACATACCAACTCCTCAATTTAAAACCAAGCAGGAAAGGAGGATGTTACAACAATTTGTGGAAAATAGAAAAATCATTCTGAAACTGATTCCTTTTCAGCCCAATGAAGTCCTTTCATACTCATCGGGTGTTAGATTAATCCTTCATTAAGTTATTAAAAAATATGAGTTTGGATGAAGGGTCCTAGTTTGGGTGTAGTCATGGGGTTGAAGAATAAAACAAGTGCTACTATATGGGCTTTCTCTTAAATATTAAAGCCCTTGTGATCCACAAGACTATGACATTCTTGAATCAATATAAGAATTAGGGCCGGTCTTTTGCAATAGATTTTATCCAAAAATTTATAAACAAATTTTCTATATCGTACAAAAGTAAAAAAAATAACACTACGAATTTTAGACCAATTAAGTCGAGGGTTTGACGAAAACGAGTACGATTATAAAAAATTAATTTTGTTTCAGTATGAAATCATATCATTTTTAGCATTATCAAGTTAAGAATTCATCCGAACATGATGATAGAGGTTAAACTCGTTCCTTCAATCAAATGTATGGTTTTACATTAAATGCAAACCAGGGAAAAGGGGTTCAATGAAAAAATAGAGGTGGAAATGTAAATAAATGGACTCAATTTCAAATATAAATTTGAAAATGCAGAATAAAATTAAAATTAGGAAAGAAGTATAAAACAATTAAGAACGGAGAATGACCCTTTAAAAAATTTAGGCGAGCCCACACCGACCATTGGAGTTTAGTATGGGCCAGTACTTTAAACATTGCTGCTAAAAACAAATTTCAGTAGCCTGTTATGAAGGGCAAGTGAGGAAGCCACTGTGAAGCTGACTAGAAAAGCATTAATCTAGCTTGCAAGTCTTCAAACATAAAAAAAGTCACACATGTGCTTTCTTTAAAATGTTTTGCCATGTTATTAGGCATGTGATATTATTGTCCTTGCCTCAATTTAATCCTTGACTTTATGTTCTGGTAGCACATGCATCAGCAATGGCAAAGATTCTTGCACCTACTTTATAACTCTTTAGCCCCACAGCCATGCATGCGATCCAGTTAGAAAATTGCTGGCTGCTTCATCAACCACCGCAATGAAAACTACATTATACCATTATCAACCTCTCGAGCTTTCAACACCCTGTTCCCCGAATTCCTCGCAAAGCACTAACCTGCTACTACCTTTTATTTTTCACCAATCAATTTACATTCATTAAACAAATGATGCTAAGCAATATAACATTAGACTATAATGGAAACAACAAACAAGGAGGATCCTGTTTAGGACTACCGTTTCTTCCTCAATATAATCAATCCAACATAAAAATTATCCTACAGAATTTCCATGGAGATTTGATGAAGCCAACATAGAACCCCTACCACCCTCCTGGCCTCTGCTTCTCATCTCCACGACCTTCTTGTGACAGTTTGAGTGCAATGATGCAACAAAAGTAGGGCTAGCTGCCGGCCGGTATTCGGGAAAGAGGCGGCCAGACCTGTATCGAACACCACAAGCATTGCATAGTGTTTTGGGACCCATAGGTCCCTCTCTCCATTGTGGGGTCTTTGTCACCTCACAATGCATGCATTTTCTGGGGGTATCTGACTCCAGATGTGAGGATCTTATCATCTCAACATCTTCTGACAGCAGGGACAAATCCTTTTTCCTGTGGCTTTTTACTTTGTTTGACATATTCCCAGCAACATTTGTTCCCAAATCTGATTCAGAGGCAGATGTCCTTTGCTGCTTTTGCAAAGCCTGTGAATTAAGGATGAAAGGATTGGAATATAGATGAATGAAGCTTGAAGGACGCTGTCGTTTACTTCGAGCACGCTTTACTGGCATGACAGGTCGATCAAAGTTGGAATTCTCAACAGAGGAAGAACTGCTGCTTTCAAAAACTGAAACTGGACTGTAGGTTCGGAATTGATGCAAATCTTTTCCACTGAAAGCGACATTCTTGAGGGGAATGGTTTTTCCATATGTTGATCCAGGAGCCTTTGCCAGCTGTTTTATTGGGGAAATCCCATAACACTGCAATGCCAAACAATTATCAAACCAACAAAAATAAAAAGAACAAGAATCAGATGCAACATCAGTGAATATGATTATTTGAATAAACAAGTGAGAGGATTCTATGTGATTTCTTCCGAGATATACATTTATACTCCACAAACCTAATCACGTGAAAGCCCTGCTACTGTTCTAAAATTGATGCTCATAGTAATAAATTATCAGATGCTTAAATCATCATACCAGGGTCCAAAACAAAAAGACAGTCACTCGAACTACTCTAGTCTTTTTTGCAATTTCAATTTGCAATACCATGTAGTAGTCTTGTCTCTTAAGAAATTGTGATTGCAGACATTGCAAATCATTTTCTATTTCATTGCATAAAACAGTATACACACACATACGAGAATTCAATAATCAGTTCCAGCCAATTAGTACCTGCCACACAACCATGTCCAAGGATTTTCTTTAATTAAGTCATGGAGACGGAAATAGCCTTGGGCAAGGGATCTGATATTTAGAGCTGTACCCCACCATTTACCAAATACAAGCACACATGACAAGCATTCTTTTAATCATCCACTTCTTAGCAAAGCAAACTTTTACATTTTCTACGTATGCATGTTACCCATTCACCATTCAAAATAACTAAACACTTAAAAAATTCTAAGCTTTGTTACCAGAATTTAATCACTTTCTGAGAGCAACACCCGAAATAATATATGTCATGAGTTCCAAAAGGTGTTATTGAAATTTAAGATTTATCCACCGATAAATTTCAAAATATCAACTTAGCTTGCAAATTAATTATAAATAAGTTTGTGTTATCACACCTCTTTCAAAATTTAAAACAAATTTAATAAAATTGATGATTAATATATATACATATAACAGAAAAAATAACAGAAATTGTTAGAACATCTAATATCTTAGATTATCTCTTAGGATCAGTTTTCCTATTTCCTCCTTATCGCTTAAGTTAGTTATCATATTTCCTTATCATGATTTGTTCGGTAAAATGTTAGTAGGATTCTGATTATATACACAGGGATTAGTCCTCTAGGTTTCATGAATACATCTTTGTTGATATCAATTTAGTGTTTCAAACTCTTCTATCTCTCTTCCTCTCTCTATGCCAAAAACCCCATAATTTCAACAGTAGTAAATTTTGAAGTTTAGAACCTGACAGTTATGATTGATGAATCTCTCTTCCTCACTCAGACTACAGCTTCTTCTACTCTTTACTTGCGGAAACAGATCAGTAGTAGACAATAAAGCACGTCATATGCACTAAAAGTTGCCCAATAATCCTGTCTATTAAGGGCACCTAACCACTGTATCTCCCACCTTTTTACACTAATTGTCGAACTCTCCTAACTAATGTACCCTGATACTAGAAGGCTCCTCGAAACATGAAGGCATGCGTGATGCCCCTTGCAGGCTGTTTCCTAGATCATAACAAATTCACCAACAAATCTCTTCTCTTACCCAATAAGTATTTTATTTACCAATATTTTTGTTTTACCAATCTGAAAAATTCCTAGACCACATTTTAGGAATGACAACTGTAAAAACTCATAGTTGTCTAAGTAACCAGAAGACACTGCCCCTGTATATTGCAACAATAAAAATCTCCTAGTTGTCTAATCAATAGAAGTAACATCTCCTATCAAAGGTTTCTGGTGAAAGTTCAGCAAAAACTTTTCATTCAGAAAGTATAGATTACATGAAACAAACCGGCAATTCCCAGCAAGCGAACTAAAGGACCTAGATCAACAAATTTAAGTTTCACATAACAAAAACATCCACATAATTAATTCATCAAATATAAGTGCAGTGCATTGACTGTTCATCATGACTTTCCATGTACATAACTAATAGGATAGGATAGGATAGGGACAATCATGGTCTAACAAAACAGTCTGCAACCGCAATTGAGGCCACATCATCAAGGTCTTTTGACTCAGCTGCATTTTCCCGTAATGTCAGCAAGCAACAAAACTAAAGCCACGACCAGAATTTAAAACCATGGGGGCAATATGCAAGAGAAGAATTTAAGTAGGTAAAAGATATCACACTCTACATTCCAACACACCATAACCGTGAACAGAATACTCACAGAAGGAGAGAACTCCGTTCCAAGTTGGGGATTTTCAGTTTGAGTTTTGCCACACAGCCCATTTGATGATGCTGAGAAAACCTCAGAATGTTGGTCTTCAAGGCATTTAAATTGAGAATCCCAGTCCTCTTCCACATCTTCCAGGGGGAAATCAAAAAAGCTGACGACATCATCAAAAATCTCATCTGACAGACCATTGAAGTTATTGTCGAAAAACCAAGAGTCCTTCATGTTAGCAATATCCTGTTCCAAAACACTACAGTACATAAGAAACAGCAAACACACACATTGTCATTCCTTACTTGCACACAACAGAAGACATTTGGAAAACAAACAACACAAACCACCCATCATTGGTTAAAAATCACCAAAATTCAGTTTATGCCATATTCTCTGGTCTAATTTGGATAATAAGGTAATTAACTTATTCACAATGAGGATGTACCTTGTAAATATTCACAAAGAAAGCAAAAAGGCCAGCTAAAAACAGTAAAAAACCAGTCTTTCACAATTTCTTCCAAGTTGAAAAGAAAAACAAATCACAAACAAAAAAGGGAAAATGCGTGCAATATCTGATGTTAAAAGGAAAAAAGAAATACACAAGAGAGAAAAAAGGGGAGAGCTTGAAAGACCTCAGACATGGGTTTGGTGGAGTGAGGAAATGGAGCACATTGCAGTGATTCGGAAACGGAGAGAGAGAGAGGAAATTTTGAGGATTAATTGGAGACAACACATACGAAGATCTTGAGGAATGAGAATCTCTGTGTCTGAATTTGGTAAATTAGGTTTTATTTTCCTGCGCCACTAGCGCTACTACCATGCGGAAACCCTCATCCTCCTCTCGTGACTTCAATAAATATTTCCCTTTCCATAATAGTATTCCATCTATTTCATACCAAATTTTAATTATTATATTTCTTTAATCTCTTTTATTAAAACCTTTTCTCATTGTTTACACATAACAATGATGATAATTATTATTATGATTTTGTTTATACACTTTAAAAAGTACCATGATAAAGTTAAGAGTTACAAAAGCAAAATCTAACGTATATTGTTCTCTGATAATTTATAAGATTTCAGCTTTCGTTTTGCAATTTTAACGTTAAAACGCGTGATGGTCATGCTAAAACCTTTAGGAACATAGTTCGAGAGAAACCGAACTAAAATTCTTTAAATAAAGTTTCAAAGTATATATAAAAATATATAATTAAAACAAAATTCTCATTAAGAATAAAATCCGTTAGATTTTATTTATTAGATAATAGAAGATATTTTTCTAAAAAATGAATGAATATGGAAATAGAATAATTATTGTAAACCTTTTATTTAATTATATAATTTTTCCTTAATGAATGAATGAATGGTGGTTAATAAAATTGTAGGCGAAGAAAAGCGTGGGAAGTAGGAAAAACATAAAGAAGGGTTGGTCAAATGTGGTGGTAAGGTTGATGGAGGAGCATGAGATATGGATCTAAAACCATTTCTTTAAACCAAAAATAGGTGGATCTCAAAATAATTATTATTTTTTTTAAATCCTTGTGCCATTCCACATTTTATATTCTCATTTATACCAAAAACAAAATACAAAAAATTCATGGAGCGATCACCGACGAAGACCAACCAAATATTATTCTCCTATTTTTATTTTATTTTATTTTCAAGAAATTATTTGAACACGTTTACCTGTAAGGATAAAACTCGTTTACACAACATTAAAACGTATTTTTACGTAAAATACATTTAAAATAATTATTTAAAAAGTTACGTTTAAAATCATTTGAAAACTAAGATAAAATTAATTATATTTTTATTATTACGTTTTTCGTCCAAATGATGATGCATAAACATTTTTTTTAGTAATAAATGTTTTATTAAATATATGTTAAAAAATTTAAAATATTTTTACGTGTCACCGTTTAAATAAAAGCTTAACAGCTCTGTCGCAACTTATTGACCATTTAATTCTTTCCTGTGTGAAAGGATAGAACACAAATTTAAAAGTTATAATAACATTTTCTTTCATATTAATTTTTAATATCATCTTTAATTTTATTTTACTCTCATTTGTAATAACTTTGTAAATATTTTAAAAATCATATTTTTAAATATGGTAGATAATCTTGTTTCAAAATTTTAAATTGAAGAATATATACAAATAATTTTTCTCTTGAAAACAAAACGCATAAAGTTATTTATTCAAAATAAAAATAAATAAATAATTTTGATGGTTGAAAATAGGAGTGACTTATTATTACCACATTTATTTATGTTGATTGTGGTTGCAAAAAAGAAATGGATATGGGCCCTCCGATTAAATAATTGATGGTACTAATTTTCCAGGTGGGACCCATGCGTGTTGGTGCATCGTGTTTCCAAAATCAAAATGGAGATGCCACGCTATTTACGTCTTTCGTAAAAATACTAACTTTCTGGGAAAAATAATATCTTAATTAGAGTTTGGTATGGTTTAATTTTTACTTCTTTTTTTTTCTTAAAATTAAATTTTGAGTCAAACATTCATACATAAAAGCTAGTAAAATAATAAGTAATTGTTTACCTAACATCAAATCTAGTTGACAAATACTTCTGTTATTATTATTTTTATAGTTTTTCCTGTATTTTTTTATATTTTATTCTATATCTATATTTTTTATTATTGAATTTTTATTGAGTGATTTTTATATTTTTTGAACTTGACATATTCCAAAGCCTTTTTTTTATTGCTTGATTGTAATATATTTTTTTAAATATTAGTAAAAATAATATCAAATAATTAAATATTTGTTGTCATTTATAATCAATATTTAAATTTATTTTATTAATATATATATATAGCAAATCACATTAAATAATTCATTATTAAAATATTTTTGAAAATTAAAAGTTTTAAGCATTTATTTTTATTATTATTGAAGTAATTTTTAGGTAAATTTAAATATTATATATATGTCAAGATATTTACTTTTAAAAAAATTAAATCTTTAAGAAATTAAATATATATTTTTTTTAAATTTAGCTTTGACTTAATATATCTTTTACGTAAGAGAAAAGTTGGACAAACTTCTATAACATTAAATTATAATTATAAATTACCACAGCATTTAATTCTATCTAATTAAAGAGGACTGAACCAGCATTTTAGAGTAAAGAAGTATTTGTATGATGGTATTTTAATTTGTTTATTGCATAGAATAATTATTTTTATACAAGAAAATTTCATATTTATAATAAAAAAATAAATATTTTTATGTTAATTTTTTTATAATTAAATATATAGTAAATCAATAACTTTAAATAAAACTATATTTTGAATTTATAATGTAATTTTTATAAGGATAAAGTTAGCTAATTATAGAGACAGTATATGAAATAAATCTTTAAGAAATTCACTCTCTAACTTATAATTTCTTAACAGTGAGAAGTACGAGGACCTTACTTTAATTATATATTATATTTTATAATACAAAAGTAAATAGCCGTAGATTATAGAAAACATTTTTAGTATCAGTAAATTTCTAAAAAATATAAATACATAAACATTATCACATTAAAAAACAAAGTAAGTAGTTTGAAAAGTTTAAGGTTTGAAGAATAAAAAAAAATTAACATAAAAATTTGAAATTTAAGAAAGTAAATAATCGATATAAAAGAATAATGAAGCAACATAAAAAAATAAAAACTCTGGACAGATAAACTGAAATCGAGTTTTAGTGTGTGTTTTTATATGTATATGAAGTTTTCAAAACAAATCAATTATATAAATACAATTCTTCCTGAATAACAATTAATAAGCAAAAAGATGTTAAAAAACAAAACTAATAAGAAAATAATTTGATTGATGAAGAGGTAACAACATGATATTATGAGCGTGGGAACATAAATTTGCATGTTGCACAGAAAAATAAAGGAAATTAATGAAAGGGAAAAAAGTGATTATAAGGGGAAAGGAAAGGTTGAACAACTAGGTGAGAAAGAAAGATTGGTAGATCTGAAAATAAAGAAACATGCTTCTGGGATCTACCTTTAATTAATAATGTAGATCAAAACAAAATTATTAGAAAGCATATCAAAACATAATAAAAAAAAAGAAGAAGGAATTATTAATAGAAGAACAATAAAAAAAGTATAAAATAATGAACAATTAGAGAATGTCTGACATAAACACACTAGCATGGTAAACTTTTTGTTATTCGATTTTGTCTTTAACATAGTCATATGGAAATAGATCCGAAGGACGTGGTTGTAATGTTTAAGAAATTGATACAAAGGTGACCAAAGACTTTCAGGGAAAATCAAGTGAAAAAAAATAAAATAAAAAATCTTCTCTTTTAGTTGTATTTTTATTCGATCAATCTCTACTACGAAATACTTCACGTTACCAAAGATGGATATCTAATACACGAAAAGCTTGGTAGTATAAACAATTTATAAAAATGATGACTATTTTTTATATGCAAATTCGAGGTTTTAAAAATAACAAAAGTTGAAAAACATAAAGTTAGTTCATTTGAAAACAAAAAATCCTATTATGCTTTTTAATTTTTGAAAACCTATATACAAGGATTGTGTATTTTTTCTTTTACAAGTTTATCGTGTGTACTTTTCATATCTAAAATATTTTTATTTTAATACATATATTTTGAAATCATACAAAAAATAATTATTATTATTTATTTAAATATTTTCTTTTTATATATTTTAAGTGTAAACATTTACGTAAAGCGTCGGCATATGTTACCTAAATTAAAATAATGAGCTGAAAGATCTAGGTCCCAGGATATGGTCGAGGCAAGTTATCTTTTATTTCTTTTTATCTATTATTTTAAAGAAATTATTGTTTTTTTTTTAAAATTCATTTTAAGACGTTAAGATAATATTAATTATTATTTATTATTTTGTGGGTTTTTTTTTTTTTCTGTATGATGTAGAGAAAAAAACAATAACATAAGAAATATCAAAATAATAAATAAAAAGAATGGTAATATTTTTAAAATTACAAACAATTGTAATATATATGAAGAAGATTTAGTTACTCCCTCCATTTTATATATATATATTTCCTTTTAGAGAAGAAATGTTAATTATTTCAGTTGTAAAAATACGTTGATTTGTTGGTTTATATAATTAAAATTTGTATTGTAACTCTTTTAATAAATGTAATTTTGTAAAAGAAGAGACAATCTTGGTGATCTGTAGCTGTAATCTGAGCAATTATGATTTGAATGAATACAATATAAGGTTGAATGATGGAATAGAAGAAAAAGTGAAAGAGAGAGAGAAAAGTGGGTAAGAGACGGAAGGGCCTGAGAAATGAGAGAGGGGAATGGAATTGGAAATGAAGAGGGTAAAGGTTATTAAGATGGAAGACAGTGACAGAGAAGAGGTGAGTGGATGCTACAAAGAGAAGAGGAAATTGGGAAACAAAGAAGGTCTGTGGTTGTCTTAAGAATTGTTGTTTTAGAAGCAAAATCCTGTATAGAAATTAATTGCAATCTTAGTTAGTTAGTTAGGAATCATGTAAGTGAAGAGTGGGCCAACTGCTAACAAACTCTTTGGTAGTGTCGTATCCACATTCACCACACCCAAACATGGTGTGGGGGAAAACCTCCCTCTTGTCTCCTTCCTATATTATTTTTCACAAATTGAGAACTGCAAACGGGGTCACCCTGCACTTAAAAATGGATTTCGACATCTGAACTGCTCTGCTCCTCCTGCTTTTCTTTTCTTTTTCTTTTTTTTTTTCATTTCAATTTCAAATTGGATTGCGAATCAAGTCTAGCTGGACTAGTAATTCAGTCCAACTGCTCTTGCATCCAAGCTTTATGATTAGAAAATCATTGCTTCACCAAATTTGGTTTGATGGTCTAAAAATAATGAAACTCGTTACTTTTAATCATTGTTATATTATAGCTACTGCTAATTATATTCAGTTAAATACATATATATATATATATATATATATATATATATTTTAATCTGTTAAACTGTCCTCTTCCTTTCGAAGTGGCTGTCTGGTCCAAGTCATTTCATAAATACAACCAAATTACAGAAAATAATAAACTATATTATATTTATTGACATTTAAATAGTGAGCTATATTGTTTTGTACACATTTTTTTTTTATAAATCTATCATAATTTTATTTATTTATTTTTCTTTTTCACTGCATCAGACGGCGCATCTTCTCTCCTTTTAGTTCTTATATTTCTTGATAGCATGAAAAAATATTAGAATAAAAATTTTCAATTACTATAAGAGACTTGGGGAAACATTAGAATAATAAAAAAAAAGCAGCCTACTGCAGTTCATATTTTTCTTAAGAAAATAATAACATGGTTAGTGTAAAATAATGTAATTTTGGATTGAACTGCAGCAGAAATATAAAGAGAAAAAGGAAAATGATTTTTTTTTCTCCCAAAGCGGACGCCATTTTTCCAAGTAAAAAATTCCAATATTTCATTGCCTGAATTCGAGACCCAAAACTGGACAAAGCAAAAGGAATGAATGACATTTAAATCAAAGGAATAAAAAATCGGGTGTAATGAAAAAAAAATAAAAAATGCAACTTTCATTTTACAAATTCCCCCGACACCATCCATCCTAACAACGCTCACAGCACCATAATCTGCTGCAAGATTCAAATTGATAGAACAAAATTACTTCAGAATGTGAGTTCGTGGAGACATGAATCTAGAATTTCAATTATCTACATTTGCAACCTGGGATTTCTCTCCTCCACAACGTACTAGTCATTGTCAGGAAGTTTCATTGAAAATCACGGTTTCAAACAAACCGCTTTAGAGGCATCCAGATGGTTGAGGCGGCAAGTTCCAAGAAGAAATTCGGGGAGCTCTTCACGTGAGTTTCCCTGAACAACATTATACACAAAATCGTGTTCATAAGGAAAAATTGGAATTGTTTTTATCGGAGACTCTTCGACAAGATCATTGCTATATAATTTCACTAACTTTTTAGCCTGACAACTAATTAAAAGGAAATAAAAAATAACAAGATCACTTTACCTGTATTAAAAAAGCCATCTCAATGACCAGATGGTTGAGGTACCCAAGGACGAGACTCACAACACCTCTTGCAACAGTAGACGATCCAATATCAACCCCAAGCTGAAATGAATGCCAGGATTTCCAGATAAGAATTACATAAAAGATGGTTGCAAGCTAAATTTTTATGCATCATGCATATCTATTGAGCCCAAGTCTGAACTCTCATGATTCATTCTCCTGCGCGTCATATTTTCCACAGACCAAAACATATTCATACTCCATACCCATCAACTCAAACTGGCAAACACAATATATTTATTCTGATTATCTTAATTTTCCTAAAGAGTTGCTATTCTACTGATAGCCGTGCAAAATTTACCTCCAAATAGTTCCTTCCCTGGAAATAATTGATTTCCAATGCTTGCCCAACTAGGCACGCCTTCTTTCCCACACTCTGCTTTACTATCCATGAACCCTGAAACAGGAATGTCAAGACTTAAAATCCAAAATAGTAGACATTTTGTCTTCTTAACATGAACTATGCATAGTTATTGGGGATGAAAATTCTAGAATAGAGTTCCGTAGAATTCAGTGATTAAGTGAAAAATCGAGTCAATAACTGACCCAGGATGAAAAAAAAAAACATGTTCGATAAAGAAGATTCTAGAAAATCTAAATGAGTTCAAGTAATTGGTAAGAGGTAAATGCAAGGAAAGGAGACGGAAATGTAATTAACTAGATCTTGAGACTCAATCTCATGCATTCCTACAACTGAGAAAAAGGGTTGATATATCATTTGTTGCTTTTACGTATTTACTAATGATGAAACTAAAGTAGGAGAAAGAACAATTTCTCAGCCACAACATATAAAAGCGCTATTAGCCTGCAATTTAGCGCACATTTACTCACCTTAGATATGTATGGTATAAGTTTAAATCTTGAATTTCTGAAGGCATCATCACCCTTTATAAAACTCTCTAGCAAAGGAGCATCTTCCACGGGAGTATTCATCATATAGTACAGTGCTAGGCTATATGTAGTAGAACCTGGAACCTGGTTCATAGAAACACATAATTAGTGCTTTGCTGAATTTTATGTAACAACCTAAGCACAAGAAGACAATACCTGAATGTTTACAATGAAAAAGAATTCGGGCCCTCCCTGTGCTGCATATTTCTGCAGCTAACAAAACTTCAGCAAATGGATTTTTCTTTATAATAGAAATCATGTGTTGCTACACGATGGCTGAATATAATTGAAGTCAAGAATAACATAATCATAGGCAATGAACAACCTGCACAATGCTCCCAGGACGGCCACCAAGGTCATCTTCCCTTTTGTCAGATCTCACCCAATCTGCAGCAACCATTTGCATCAAGGTTCCCTTCGCTTTAATCTAGTAATTAATACCAGACATTTCAGATCAGTGATAATGTCCATGGATAAACCAAATGAAAATAAAAGGATAACTGCATATAAACAGTTATTCTGCAGTATCTTTCATCAAAGCATTGAAACAGTGTAATATACAAAGAGAAAACAAAATCTAGTGTTTGATCATTACAGGATCACTGAATTAATCAAATGGAGAAAGAATTGCATGCACAACAGGAACAGCCAAAAACAATCTTCACACAAATACATTGTAGCTATAATACCTTTAGGCGGTCTTCGAGATAATTTTCTCCACGAATCAAGAAAGTAAAAGGATCTGCTTCGGTCAAACTGCAAGGTAATGTACAAGTAGGATCTTGTGGAAGAGTGGATCCATATGAGCATGTGATACTACTGTCTTCCCTGACCATCTCTTGCAAGTCAACATAACCCCTCTTCTGAACTGCAACAGAATATCCAGACATTGTTAATCAACTAAAAAAATAAAATCATGGTTAACCATAATACGCAATCAAAGAGGAGATAAATCACCTGCAAGATCATGCAATCTTTTCACAAAATTAGCAGCAGTTGATAACTTCTGATGACGAATGTCCTGAAATTCTCATATTCACAACAGGACATGGAAGGTCCAAGTCAAGCAAAATATGAAGTTTGACCAAATTTCCAGTGCAAAACAATGAAAGAATCACATAAGATGAGCAGTCCAGCATCATAAAAAATGCTAATAAGTAAATATGCCCAGATGCAGCCCCACCTTTGAATGCACCATCTTGGAATGCCATGGGCAGTGATGAACATGATTGCACTAAGCACCTGATGGGCTCGACAGGATAAAATGCATTGTAGGACTATATGAAAACTGTATTAAATAAAAATATGCTTAAATACAGCCTGGCTTCAATTGAAGCTTTTGGAAGTTGGAAGGTCAATAGCAGTGGATGAACATGCTTGCAGTGAGCATCCAAAGAGTTTTAAACAAAATAAAAAGGAAAATTGCAGGATTATGTGAAAAATATATAAAACTATATATAAATTATCTAGGCAGAAGCAACAAAGTTGGTGCATACAGTAAAAGGGAAGGGAATAAATTGTACAGTTGAACAACATTAAAAGGTAAGCATTTGATTGGAAGACCTACTATTGTGAATCACTTCTTAGTAAATTTATAAACACAATTCAATATATAAAGGATCATGAATTCAAGATTATCTCTAACTTTTGAAACTTGTAATTTCAAGTCAATAATATTTCCAAATTACACATATAGCTCGTCTGATATAATGCTTATTCCATTAATGTAATGGCTAAGGCATGTGAGGGAGTTTTTTTAAGAAGATGGAATGGAATGACAAGGCTAGAAATGAAAGAAATATGACAAGGCATTCTGATGTTTGATGGTTTAAAAAGTTTAATGTAGGGTTAATTCATGGCACTCCTTCCTTTACCCCCTCCCCCATTTGAAGGGACAAGTCAGGACTTCAAGTGGCATGAGAGGCAATAGGATCCCCCATTGCCATTCCAATCCTTTTCTTAATAACTCCCGAATAAACTTTGTTTAAGCTGTCATTTCATTCCTTTCCACTTCAATCCTTGCCATACTTCCAAACAATTTTGTTTCGTTACAGAGGTCTTCTGTTTTATTCACTTAGAAGTTGAAATTCCAAAATAATTTACATTATTTTACAAAATTTGAAGCCATTTTAGAGCATATAAAAGACCCATAAATATATGTCAGGTGTCTAGAAACTTTTGGATTATGGAGCAAACAATAACTTGACTGTTTATATAAACTTAGGTCTGTCAAAAGGTTCAGAACTAAAGCAGTGTCTAGTAACTAATGGGGAAAGTATTTTTTCGCTTATAAAAAACAGATATAATAAACTGAGAACAATAAATGACATTTGAAAGGCCATGCAGTCATTGATCGTTACCAAATATATATTAAAAGAAATATCTTAAGAGCAATCCCTAAATATTAATGTCAAAGTCAAAGCCACAAACTGCGTTAAAACTTTGGATTGTTCACTTCATTTCTATGCAATGAAAACAAATATTTCGAAAGGTATTTTTACCTGAGACCTCTGGTGACTACATTCAGTCACCCATCCATTTTCTGACTCGTCACAGTCTGATGGCTCTGGAACATCATAGAACTCATCATCAGCATCATTTAGAGTAACAAGACTTGCATGCTCTGATTGCATTTGATCTACTTCTCCAACTGAATTATCATGATTGTTCTCATCTGCCTGAATTTCGGTATCAGAATTGGTGATGCCTCCTTCCTTTCCATTAAGCTCACTGTTTCTCGTCAACTCTCCAGATGAATAATCAGAAGAGCAATTCCCTAGTCTAGCTTTAAATAACTCCCGTAGTGCTGCAAGCGCAAAAGAAAGTGGTAAATAAAATGCAAACTAGAATACTTAATCTTTTAATTAAACATTTTAATATCCAGCAATATAAAATAAACGTGGGCCAGCAGGCAAATAGTTATGTCCAATAATATAAACTTATCAACAACAAAAGACTACCAGCAACTCTCCCAAGCATTCGAATGGTTATGGAATGTGCTGATGAAGATTTAAGATAAGATCTCCAGCATTTCCAATCAATAGCTAGCATATGCTTTACAACTGATTGCTTTCCTTTGTTCACCGGTGATATAACATACCCTCCACCTACAAAAAGAATACGATTTGTCATCCTGCAACTATTCTAACCTACAACTTCTACTAAACTGTCGACCTAGCAATTCTGAAAAAAACAAGATCAGAAATCCTCCTCGTGTACATACATTGGATATTACAATGACAATGGTGGATAAAGTGAAAGAGGAGGATTTAAGAATCAGTGACAGTTTAACTATTATTTGAATTTCAGATCAGAATAAAGATGATTAAAAGCAAAGAACATTATGATTCCAAATTACCATCTTTAAGTTACACAGTATCCAATTTATTTTGATGTAAAGTACAAGGAAAATAGAATAATGGAATAGAAATATTTACTATTTCTATAGTTTAAGCATACATTACTTTTAAGGCAAGCACGCACATAGCCTTTCTGGGGAGGGCACTTTTTGTGAAACACGGAATGGTAAAGAATAACTGTAACAAAGAAAACCAAAGAATGAAGTTACTTTCATTCAGAATGTGCGTGTGTGAATTTTCTTCCATAATTCACTACTACCATATGTTCCATCATCTTCTCTCCTCCAATAACGCCGTAACAAGAGATCTCTTCGTTGCATTCCCCTGCAAAACATTATATGAAAAAAAATGAAACTTTTATTTCTAAATAGACTAGTAGAGCCTTAAAATGAGTAGTGGTACAATGATGAGCACTAAAAGCGTGGGTTGTCTTTACCAAGGCAACCAATCACTAAATAGCTGTTTGTGAATAATGTCTGTGTGACCATCCAAGTGCTCCACTACATTCCCCTTGTAGAAACAGAAATCCCACCTGCAAGCCAACAGTTAATGTGCTTAATGATGATAGTAACAACCTCCATACTATAATAAATTACTAAAGCAAAACCAGGGTTGGTTTATAAAATTATATTATAATTAAACTGCTCACTACTACATTGCTGTAACCTATAACATCTACAATTAAACATTTTTTACTTGCAGTTCATTTAATTTTTAAACTTAATTATACATGGCCCGGATAACAATATTTTTTAATCGAAGCACCCCATTTCACCTTGGCCTATTGCCCCGGTCATTGGACATAAAATGACATGATCATGTACTCAATGTCCAGTTAAAAATTCTGCGTGATCTTGTTACAAGATTTAGTAAATGATAAACTTGTTGATAGAATTTCTCATGTCATTCCCAAGTTTTGGGGGAGAGTAAAGTCTGAAAGGCAATCTGGCAATATGCAATTATGCTGATATTTATTTGGTACTTATGACTGGTGTCATGAGTTCAATGAATTTTTGTCGTCACCTATGAGAGATAAAGTAGTCTTTTAAATTAGTTATGATGATCGGTTAATGCATGCCTATCCTAGATGGGTCGCACAAGGGAGAGTAGTAAGCTTAATTTGGATTATATTCTTCTCTTCTTTGCTCTGGTTTTTATTTGTTCGGCTCTTATACACTTTTCATGATAATTCCTTCTTCATCCAATCACCCAATCATTCATAATAATAACAATGAGGATATAGTAAAACTTAATAGAAGTAAAATGGCAATGATGCTGTGATGATGAAATTCTACTTAACATTATTTAAAAACCAAGTCAATGAGGACGAAAAAACCATCTCAAAACAATAAGAAATGTCTTGCTAATAAAACAATGCCACTGCTGGAAGATCACAATGCAATTAATGAACTTACTCTGATCTTGAAGGACCAAGAGACATAAGAGTCTGGAAAATGGCTTCTGAAGTTCCATCAACCACACCAACAGCCATTATTGCAGGGTGATCATCCCATTTCTGGAGAAAGGACCATACTAGAGAAAATCATATTTCTATTCCAAATATAAAAAATAATTACTGAAAGCAAATTCTTCCAACCTTCCCACCAGAATCCCTGTCTTTCGCTTCCTTGAATAGTCGTAAACCTTCATTGTGCCCATAGAAACATTCATTGCTCTAGTACTTATGTGAAATTCTAAAACAATTTTTACAAAACAATGACAACTCACACAGCAGGAAATAAACTTTTACCATTTTGGCAGCCAAAGATTGTCCATGGTGAAGGGGCAATAACATCAGCAGAAGAAAGAGTCCAGTCTACAGAATTTGGATGACTTCTACTGGAACATCCACTGAGTCTGTAAGCATGGTACCATAAAAATAATCAAAGATACGCAGGAGATATATCAACAAAACAGCTCAAACAATTGAGAATTCAGAGAACTTGAATTATTTGTTGCAGTATAAATCATTCATAGATCAGATAAAAAAAATCAGAACTCTACCTAAAGGATTGCCATCTCCTCTTAGAACAACCTACAGCATCATCTCCTCCATCAGGTGCACCCTGTTCACGTTCATAAAAATAGTCTCATCCTTCATTCAAAACAGTCCCATCTCAAGCTTAAAACAATTTCAGATCGCATACCTTTAACGATGCTTCATGAAAGGACTGAATCCACCTCGCCGCTTCTTCAGGACGGCTTGCTCCTAACTACACAACAGTCGCACTTTATAATTCAACGGCATAATTTCAAATAGAAAAAATCTGTATCATAAACACAATAGCGACCTAACCTTTAACTGATCATTGTGATTTGAAGTGTTATAGAGAGTGAAAATGAAAAACACCTACAAGCAGCAAAAAGAATGAGCATCATGCACCAGTAGCATCGGTTATAACACAGAATCAAAGACATTAAAAAAACTGCAAGAGTGCAATACTTTTCGGTTAACGCTCTCTCTCCCGTTATCCATGACTCGAATGCAGGAATCTACAATCGCGCTTCTAACAGGATCCTGCAAAGAAAGTTCAAGAGAAAGAGTTTCACATGTCACACTCGATCAAACAGAACGAAGACGATTAATCCAGCAACTTCTCTACCTTCAATCGAGACGGAATCGAAATTTGAATTAAAAAAAAAAAAGAATCGGCGAAATAAATAAATAATAAAATAAAATAAAGAAGAACCTGATTATTCGAAAGAGGAACGGACTTGAAGCTGCGGAGAAGGTTACCGTCGAGGACGAAGTAACGCTTCCGCGAGAACTGAAGTCCAATACGGTTGAAGCGTATGAGGTACAACCAGCCTTCCATTCTGCTAGTTGCATCGGTTTGCGAGGCCGATGCAGCGCCACTACTTCCCATTCTCTTCCCTGTCCAATTCACTTTTGACAGTTCACCATTCCAATCTAACTAATGATTGAAGTAGACGCAGACGCACAAGCAGAAGCACGGGTAGAGGAAATCGAAGGAAAATGGAGGAGGTTTTGAAGTGAAGGTGCGAGTGCGATCGGAGGCGCAGAGAGAATGGTGTAAGGGAAGTGCAGGGAGTGGCAGAATGTGGTTGCAACCACTAAATGCAATTGAAATTGTAATGCAAATGTTTGTGTTTCTCTCTCTCTTGGGGATGGCTGTGCCGTGTGGTGTGTGTGCGCTGTGCTGTGTTTGCCTTGGGTGTAACTCTATTGGGTTGCATATGAGACAAAGATTGCCTGTCAAGTTTATTCAGAACCACTCAAATTACTCTTTTGCCCTCCCCCCTCTCATTGCTCGTTCCTTCTCTCCTACTCTTCCCTTTAAATTATTCTTTTCTTCCCACCATAATCACAATGCTTCCATTGGATTAATAAAAAAATATTAATAAAAACCACTTTTAATTAATTTTACATTTATCAAGCGGTTTCTGGTGGAGGTGAAGTGTGGACTTGGAGCTAACTGAAAGTCTCATCTCCTCAACCTCAACCAAGCGTATACTGTTTCTTTTCGTGTTTTAAACCCTCCTATTTTAGTTTACTACTTTTATTTTAATCTGATTGGATTTAGATAATGTTTTATAAATGTTCCTATTTTATTCAAAAAAAGCAAAAATAAATGTTACTATTTTAGGAAAAAAATAGTACGTATTAAAATCAGAGGAGGGAAAATGAACAATATTTTAAAAAATTAAAATAAAATATAGTACATTTTTAAAGAAATTAAAAATACATTTGTATGTTTTTTACTGATGTAACCTGCAACGTATAATTTGGTCATCGTAATAAATCACGTATACGATATAAATATCCAGTTATGAACAATTATTAGAAACTACGATGAAGCTCGCTTACGTTTTCTTGCGTAGAATAAATCGTTTATAAAATTGAAAGGAATATTCCAAGTGACAACAATATTGCATCATAAATTTGAATTCACAAACAATTGTTTTTAATGAAAAACAGGTACTACTTAATCAGACCCTTTATCACTAGATTCACTCTAGTTATTACATATAGTCAGAATAATCATGTTTAGTTTCTAAATTTTTTCACTACTGAGCTAATTTATACGGTTTATTATATTTAAAATGCAAGGTGTGTTTTAAAAGGTAAATATCCTTTCAGTTATTCTATGAGCCAAAAAAAAAATGCAAAGAAAGAAAAAATGATAGGTTGTTAATATTAAATGTTATAATTGACAACAAGGAGTAATTAGTAATGAGAGTATGTTTTTGTTAGAGGATTATTTTTCTAAAATAAAAGAATGCTGAATTGAATGGGAGGTGGATAAAGCAAATACGCAAACGCTGGTTGTATGCATATTCGTCGTAAGATGCTAATCTCTCTGCCTTATGGATATTTAACAGGGAAGTGAATGGATGGTTATTGGTGAAGGAAAACTGAAAACTGAAAAGGTGTTCATGTTTTGTACGTTAACGAGGGATTGTGATGTTTTTAGTTTGGCTATGCTTGTATAGTTCCATAATGTATTAGATGGGTAAGAAGTATATGTTAAAATTTTAAAATACTAATAAATGTCAAGTATAAAAATGACATGTTTGAAATGGTTGAGTAAAATTTTAAGTTTTATTAATTCTCCCAAGTGTGAGTTTCTAACAAAAAATAATTTGTATAACATTTAAGTTTGAAGGGTAAGTTTTGATCTTTCCTTTATCGTGAAAATAACCATTCTTTCTGGTTTTCTAACTTCCCCTTTAAATTCAAACCATATCTGCATTGATCATAAGCTGTGATTATATAGTCTAATGGGCCATGGTTTTGATTTGTTCATTATGTGTGTACTTGAAATGCAACCACTAGTTTGTCTGGCATGCAAGAGAAATGAAACTCATCACTCATGTTCCTCCATTCTGCTCCATGCTCTATCTTTCTTATTATAGCTCACTGTTATAGAAAAATATGATTTCAAGTAAACAGCATTTAAAACAAATGCATGGAGGAATCAATTATACATCTCTATCACCACTTACCAAACTACGCCAGGAATGGGGTCTTGCCCCCTCGTTTTTTTAATTCTATTATTAATCAAATAATTATGCATATAATTTATCTTTTTAAAAGACATAAGAATAATCATGAATTTTTTAAATGCTTTATGTTTTCTTAAAAGAAAAAGTATTTAAACAGAAAAAAAATGTGAATAGAGACTAACGGCATGTATATTTTGTAGGAAAAAAAATCGATGAATCAAAGGCGAAACATATAAAACATAACTTTATTGATAATATATATTTTCTATTTACATTAATTATTTTGAAAAGGGAAAAAAAGTAGCAGAAGTTACATAATCTCACCAAACAAGTTGACTTTTATTCACACTTTGAAACCGAGGCAAGCATGGCAACTGCAACATATCATGATGGTGGGGAAATGTTTTGGGCCGTTCGATATATTCTATTTTAAGTGACGGTTGTGATTTTATTGGGAATTCGTGTGAGGTAAAAGAGTTGAAGAACAATAGTAATTTCAGTGAACAAGTTCATACATACATATATATATATATATATATATATATATATATATATAGAGTTAAGTTTAAAATAAAAATAATATAATGAAGTAAACATTATATATTTTATTATCTTGATTATCTGTTTTAAATTATAATAAAATCTACTTTTTTTAAAATAAAACTAATTTGATATGTATAATTAAAACGAGAAGATATTAAGTATAAAGGGTTAGCATTTTAAAAATTTATTTGAGTGATGTTAAAAAAAAATCTTGTTTACAATAATACACTAGATTATAAGATTATTGTATTACGTTAACCAATAAAAACTCAAATACTTATTTTTAGTCTCTTATATTAAAAATATTATATGTAAGAAGTGAGGACTTTAAGATAATAATGTTTTTGATAAAAATAAAATATGAAATTTTGTTAAATTATAAATTGTTTTTTTAGTATTGAATATATACTATGTGAGTGCGTGCTACTTTAATTTGATTAAATTTATTGCTATATATCATGAAAATACGTGATTAGTGTGTACTAAAGTGAGATGGGATTTGAAATTTATCATGTTACAGTAACAAAAATTATAAATTTATAACTGAAAACCTAAAATGTTATTTGAAATTGCATATGAAAAAAAAAATCTATTTTAATAATAATTTTTATTTATAAAGTTAAGGATAAATCTGGTCTTGGTTTCTTGAATTAAAAAATTATTTCAAATTTTCAAATTTAAAAAATATGATCTCAACTTCTGAACTTTAAAATTGAGAGTTTTAAATATTTTTTAATTTTTTTTAATTATTTAAATTTAATCTGTAGAAATTAAAATTAAATATTTTTAAATAATTAAAATAAAAAAATAGTTTATTTTTTAAAGAATATTAAATTGTCCATTGATAAATCAATTTACTACAAATAAATGAACAACAAACAGCTTCTACAAATAAATGAAAGTAGTTGGCAAGTAATCAACTCCGCCATCAACACAATAATTTTAGAGTTTTTTTGGTCACCAGCTCGTAATTTGACAGTTTCCAACTTTCAATGTCTCAGTTATTAATAATATTAAAATAGAATTTGGGATAATTGGTAGATAAAAAATATGAAAAATAACAAATAATGGAGATTAATTAATAAAAAATAATATCATAAGGGTAATAAAATGAAAAAAAAAATCAATATACTGTTTTTGTAAGAAAAAAAATATAGGATAACGATTTAAGGAACGTAGATACCGATAAAAGGAGATATCAAATTGTCAATACCCAATTTTGTTTGGAAATTATTTTTTTTTTTTTTAAAATAAATAATAAATAAAAAAAATTAAAAAAATAAAAAGGTAAAAAAATATATATTATTATATTTGAAAAATGCTAAAAAAATATAGTATAATATTTTATAGTTATATAAAAAAAAATACATTTTTATACATATTTTAAAAAGAATTTTTTTTTTTTTTACAAAATCATAATAAATAAATAAATTAAAAAAGGATCCAAATAAAAAAATAAAGTATAGATAAAGAAAAAAAACGAAAAGAAGAAGGGAGAACCCAAATCAAAAAATGAAGTATGGATTAAAAAAAAAGAAGCCCCAAAACCAAGGAATCTTGACCCATAGAAAGTAACCTAATTTTTTAACCTAAGGATAACCCTAAAGGAAGGGAGGGGACAGTAATAAAAGGGTTGGTGGTTGTAAAATAGAGGGGGACACAAGAAAAGGGACACAAAAAAAGGGAAAGGAGAAGAGAAAGCAGTGGCTGTAAAAAGAGAAAGAGGTGAAGAAAAAGAGGAGAAGAGGAGAGCACGTAGAAATAGAGGTAATTTTTAGATTTTGTTGTAATATTGTCGTAGTAGGTTTTGCATTGTATGTTTAGAAGGAATTAATTCTAAAAAAAAAGGGGTATCCTTTGGGATTTCTGATTCTATTCAAAATTTTCCAAAAGTCAAATCTGGAATTCGTGGCTTTGATGTGAGGAACAAAACCTTCACATCCTGAAATGAACCCTGGGGAGCAACGTTGAGTGTCTCTGCAAACAGAAGAAACACAAACTACTTTTGCCGCTCATTCTCCCACACTCAAGTTCACGTCTGTGCCTCTCAGGGCTTACGAAAAATTTAGAGTAAGCATCTTGTGTTATTTTAAAAGTAGAGCACATGTGGTATACGGCAAGGTAGGCAATTCCTGAAACGTCCTCGGGATGATTGTGAAGATGAGGTACTATGCCACGGCTATTAATCTATAAACCTTAATGAATATAAGGGTGTTGTGCCGTTTACAGATTTTTAACATTTTAATCAACTGTTTCTGCCATATGGGTCGGATTTTGCTTTCCCTGTAATGAGTAAGATTCTGAAGTGGGTTTGTCAACCAAATGTTGTGATTTTTACTACGTTGATGAAGGAGTTCTTGGTTAATGATAAAATGATGGATGCACTGTACATTTACAATGAAATGGCTTCACGAAGGATTTGGTTTGTTAAACCCAATAGTTACATCTTTGCCGAATGGGTATTGTTTAAACAGTAAAGTGGATGAGGCAAGAGGATTATTTAATTTGATGATTGAAAGTGTGAGTATGGGAGACGATGACGTGGCATGGTGGGGGAAGATTTTTAGTTTATAAGTTTTTTTTAGTTTATTTGTTTATTAGTTTATTTATTTATTAGTTTATTTATTTATTTATTTATTTTTATTTGTTTTCATGTATTTATTTATTTTTATTTATTTATTTATTTTTATTTATTTATTTGTTTATTTTTATTTATTTATTTATTTGTTTATTTATTTATTTGCTTATTTATTTTTATTTATTTATTTGTTTATTTATTTATTTATCTTTATTTTTTTGTTATTTATTATTTTATTTATTATTTTATTTTATTTTATTATTTTATTTTTATTTTTTAAAATTTAATTTAATATTTTGCCTAACCCATAATTTATTTGATATTCAATATGTCGCTATAGTAAAAGGGGGATAATTATGTTGAATTCGAATTATATATAT